>JAVLVB010000263.1:444954-460779 GCA_032876305.1 Orestias chungarensis
ATATATATATATATATATATATATATATATATATATATATATATATATATATATATATATATATATATATATATATATATATATATATATATATATATATAGCTAAATATTGTTAGAATAACATTTTAACTTAGTCGCATTGTCACATTTATAATACTTTATTATTACATTTAGAAATCCTCATGCATAGTCAATTAACAAAAATGTGAATATGAATGCTTGTTTCCTTTGTACAATTATAATTGGCAACATTTAAAATGCAACTTTATTGATAGTCGCGTTTGTTACGGTTCTATTGTAGGTGTGCATGTTTTTGGCTTTTGTAATTTAACAACTGATTCCTAGTTTGTTTCAGCACTTTTTTAAACTGTGGCTGTTTTGTTTTGTTTTTTTAATTCACCACTGATTCCCGTTAGCTTAGCCAAACAAAGAGAGTGACGAGGGCTCAGAGCAGAAACATACAGTCAGTACTGAGTTGACTGTAACATTTTTTCCTACTACAGAGCAAAATTGCGATATTTTGTAATCTGAGTATTGTACTTTGTTAACTGCATCGGATTTAAAACTCACTCAATCACATGAAACATAAATATAGCAGAGATAAACTTTCCACGAAGCACGTTGTGGTACTTTATCAACAACTCTGGAGCGTGAAGAGGATTTATCATCTTTATAAAAATTGTGAACTGGTAATGTTTAGGCTCAGGGTTAGACTATATAAATCTGGGAGAAATGAATGGAACTCAATGGAAAGTCCCCACAAGGACAAAGAAACCAAACTGTGTATATGTTCGCGTGTGCATGTGTGTTTGAGAGAGTGACAGTTGTGACCAATTGACTTCAGCAACATCAGTTGAAATGTTTTTTCTTTTGTTCCCAAATTACCCAAATATTCTGTGATGAAAAATAATCACTTAAAATTGAAGAAATTGAAGAAAAAAAATTGTGACTGATTAAAACTTTTTTTTCTTCACAAAATAGAAATATGAAAAGTGTGGAATGTGTATTCACCTCCTTTACTCTGAATAAAAGTTAAGACAAAAAAAAGTACCTTTCATTCAACGAACATGTTTATCTAATACCCCCTTCAGTGTGTCCAAAAAGGGTGGGTACTCTGAACTACTGTTAGGTGAATAAGCACAAACAGCAGTCAGGACCCTTCCCCCCCACCCGGAGGCGAAGGCAGGCTACCCTTTCGCTCAACTGGGTAAACCCAAACGTACAGGCGCAGAGCCGGGGGGCAATGAGTATGCCCACTCCTGCCCGGCGCCTCTCACCGTGAGCAAGTCCAGAGTGGAAGAGGGTCCAGTCCCATCCTGGAGGGGGCATGGGAGTTTGCCCAACCAGTCTACATGTGTTTTGTGGACTTGGAGATGGCGTTCGAACGTGTTCCCCGGCGAATCTTGTGGGGGGTGCTCCCGGAGTATGGAGTACCTGATTCTCTTGTTAGATCTGTCCGGTCCCTGTACGACCGGTGCCAGAGATGGGTCCGCATTGCCGGATGTAAGTCGAATCTGTTTCCAGTGAGAGTTGGACTCTGCCAAGGCTGCCTTTTGTCACCAGTGCTGTTCATAACTTTTATGGATAGAATTTCTAAGCGCAGGTGAGGTGTTGAAGGGGTCCGGTTTGGTGGCCTCACGGTTGCATCTCTGCTTTTTGCAGATGATGTGGTTCTGTTGGCTTCATCGAGCCAGGATCTCCAGCACTTACTGGAGCGATTCGCAACCGAGTGTGAAGCGGTCGGGATGAGAATTAGCACCTCTAAATCTGAGACAATGGTCCTCAGCCGGAAAAGGGTGGAGTGCTCTTTTGGTGGATGTGGCCGGGGAGAGGGAAGTCTGAGTTTCCCTGCTCGGGCTGCTGCCCCCGCGACCCGACTTCGGATAAGCGGCAAGAAGATGGATGGTTGGACATATTTATGTCCTTGGAATTCCGTAGACATGTATTGTGTGTAAGAGTTGTACTTTTTTGTTTTTAACATGCTACAGACGGTAGGCTGGAGGAATCCACTTTTTCTGGATCAAAACTAAACAGAATTTTTCTTTTTTAGAGTGAATTTGTCTCACTGAAGCACTTGAACTGTGATGAACAATGTATACTTTAAACAACACATACCAGTAACAAATCTTTGGATAGTGTTTGACAAACACACATACAATTTAGTGCAGGTGCTGTTGGACTAAACCAAACTTATACTATCCAAAAAAAGAAGAGAAGCAACCAACAAGCAATTGTGCAGGAGCTAAAATTGGGGATCTGATGCCAACAGCAGTGACCACATCTGTCAGAAAGCAAAAACACTCAGGCTTCTAAGATGGAGATAGTCTGGGGTTGGTGGGGCTGTGAAAAAGAAGCTCAAGCATTTGAAGGGGGAAACCTAACCTTAAAACTTCAGTTAATTTCAGTAATGCATGTTAAACTGGATGTGATAATGCCAGCATTGAATGTCAAAAGGTCAGATTGGGGATTTCAAACTCAGTTTCGTTTTGGGACAGATCACAAATGTCCTAAAAGTGATTAAAAACCTATTAATACAACACTAAAGAAGTTTCCGTTATGGTTGATTTTGTGGACAATAGCAGTAGTGCTTTGCCTGAAGGAAAACTGGATTTCCAATGAGCACCAGCACATAGCGTCGTAGAATTCTGATCTCCCAGTCGCAGTTGGATTGAAGTACATTTCTATTTCCAGTGTCTGTGTGAAGGATGAACAGTGATGAGTTGATGAATATAATTATGGTGAAACAATGTCAGCTGATGATACTGAAAAAAAAGAAACGTTTGGTTGATGTATGCCGTAAAGTAGTCAGCAAATTTTTATTGTTTTGTGTGGCCGGGTTCCTGCCACCCTCCTCAAAGTTGCTTAGTGCAGGTTATAGTAATACGAAACCCCTCGGGCCACGACAGTGGTGTCATTCAACGAGCTGTAAGTAGACATATAACGAAAAAAGTTTTAAAATATTTTATGAAGGTTGAAAAGTGACTTAGTGTTGCTTGAAACATCGTACAAAAAATGCTATTTAGTAGTGCTCAAATTTAAGCAAAACTTAACATTCTTTGCTCTAAACCCCAGAAGCAGTGAACACTTTTACATCTTGTAAACATTTAACCAGTTCATATCATATTAAACCATGATAATGGTCACATGAGCTTGTGGATCTAGGAATTATTGACCTTACATAGTACACACTTTCAAAAGGCCCTTTTAGTGTCACAATAGTGTCTTGTTCCTCTGGAGATAGGCCACACTAACCCTACTAGACCTGCAAATTATGATCATTGTGGCATCTATTTTTATCTTCGCAGGTTTTCACCTTAGCAGGGTGTTTATTTTAGCTTGAATGACCGTGCTGTTTCTGTGGCCAAGAGGGAAACAGTGATACATACAGACATCTGTTAACACTGAAGGAGAAACAAAGACTGAACTACATTGCAAACCTAAGGTACTGCTGCAGCCACATGTGATTTAAAACGGCGCTGTATTAACACTGAAAGGTTAGTACATGGGTATGATTTTAGAAATCTAGAATGCATGCAATATTTTAATAAATAAATATAGATGTGGTTAAAATCCAATCTCCACATATATGTGGGGAATACTGCTGTAAATGTGGGTGGCTAAAGTAGAGAAGCTCTGTTGAAATATCTGGTAATATCTGTAATTCTAACCCCAGCACATTACAGAGCAACGACTAATTCAGCTAGTCACGATGTATAAGGTTAGAGCTAATAAGTACCTACCCTTGATGTTGAATTGAAATACTAAGTTAAAAAAATCTCTGCCTTCAGTGACATGGGATAAAAACAGTTTCCAATGCTACAAATGAAATGAGGACACAATTCATAAGATCACTCCAAGTATGTCTACATCTGTAAGACGTAAGCAGACTGTGCGACCTGGGGGACTGGAATGGCAGCAGCCTCCAAACAGCTTATGTAATCACCCCCAGACACGCATATAGAAATACGCAGCGGCAGAGGGCAGGTTTTCCTCCCCCCACCACCCAAAATGCCTTAGAGCCAAAGAGGGAGGGGGAGGACATCAAAAGAAGGTCACGTCTTTGCTATCCAGCACATCATAGGTTGGTCTACATGAGAAAACATCACATGTTGGCAAAGTGTCGCTTTTTATTACGTTTCTCTAAGTGTATTAGTTCTGCATGTCTGAAACTAAAATTATCTGCACTGTTTATATTGTTTACTCAAAAGATATAATAAACACCGCTGCAGTGGAAGCCTCCATTTAACCCAAGCTATATGTTGATGAGTAAGAAGAGCAATTACTGGAAAAACAAAACACTGCAATGAAAACACCAGCCAAGTTATAACTGAGTAACGCTAGATCATGTTTTACTTTTACTTTGATCAGCTCCAGTGACGTTTTAATATTTATTTTCCAAATTTACACTTCGATGTGGTTCCTTTATAATCTACACAATGATCCGCTTAGAGAATAAAGTTTTTGTTTGTCAACCACAATAAGGACATAATATGAACATCTATGCATACTAATGCATAGATGTTTATATTAGACCTATTTGAAAATCATGGCTTACACCAATATTATTATTGCAGTTGTGTCAGACAACCAATTTTTACCTGCATTATAAGAGACCTTCCCCATCCTTTTGTAAATTTGAAAACAGTGGTCCCATCACTGACATTTTGTGCCTTGTTTTAACACCCCATAATACTGGCATCCATAGCCAACACTATCACTGTCACATGACCTATAAAATACCATGTGACCAACACCATCCCCCCCAAAAGCAAAGACACTAACAGCATGAATTTGGGAATAATTATTGGCTGCTAGTGTTGCTTATCATACTAATATGCTAAAAAATTATATTTTTCACAACTACATACATAAAAAGATAGAAGTGTCGCTTTGCTAAGTCTCTTTTAAAGAGCAGAAAAAAATGACAGCTGCCTGATACTCTTACTGCTTGTAAGAAACATGAACAAACCTATTAAAATGTCTTCAGATTCGAAGTTTATTAATGCTGTGAGCTATCTGCAATTTTTGTCACGTTACAGCCACTTTGACCTTATTTCTTTTAAAGGCCAAATATTTTTCCTACTACTCTGTGTGGTTTTAACATCTCAGATAATAAAGATATACATCAGTTGAGGACATTGAAGGCCATCCAGCAGCAGAGAAATCATATTCATGTATGATCTTCCAAAACTTTTTCACTGTACACATTCAGTCTTTTGCAATTACAATACAGTGAACCCTCGCCAGAACGAGGTAAACCTTTCATGGTCTCGCTGCTTCACGGATTTGCATAGTGCATTGTATTCTGCATTCTGATTGGCTAAACAGTCTTTCCGCTTACGAACATTAAACAGCTTGCCAAATTTAATTTTGCTAATTGGTGGAATGTCGGTTTATATCTTTTCTCCCAGAAAAAAAAAGAGCGACAATAACTACCAATAACTATGTTCTTGTCTCGAAAAAAACACACCTACACCGCGGGCTTTAGAAGAAATAAACGCTACAGAGCGGAGTCAGGATGCAGCGGCTCAGGCAGAAGAGCAGGTAAATACATAAGTCAGTATTTGTCCTACTCTATTTGTAATTTTTTTCATAATCATTTTTCAATTTCTCCCGTTCTAATCCAATGACTCGGGTCGCGGTGGGGCTGTGCTGATCTCCGGAATTTGAAGCCTTCAGTTGTATTGATGATTAAAATAATTAAAAAAACCATTTATACAGTAATTTTATTTGTTAAACAAATGCTCGGGCCTGTAAAAAGGTTTTGTTTGGTCTCAATGTATTATACAGTCTTTCATTCTATAGTAATTGTTAAAAAAAAAAGAAGCTTTCGCCTATCACGGGTACTTTTTGGAACGTAACCCCCGTGAAAAACTAGGGTTTTATTTTTTTATTTCCTTTATTAAACCAGGTAAAACCAAAATGAGATCTGGATCACATTTTAAAGAGGGGCCTGGGTTCACTATTGCATATGTCAATATTGAAATTTTACATGTCTTGCAGTTCTGATCTCATCACACCTGTTTCCCTGAGGTGAGATGTTTTCGGGAGCTGTCCAGTGCTGAAACAGACATCCAAACGTTGCCCTTAAAGCCAGGTTGGTTATTAAAAAAAAATTTTTTAAAGTTCCAAAAAAGTGTTTCAAATTACATCATGTTTTGTGTCTGTTGCCATAAAACTGACTATATACTCTGATAACTACTAAGCATCTGCCGCATACACATTGCTTTTATTAAAGGGTAGAAAGAAAAAATTATATAAATGACCAAAAAGTTGAATTAGTAATAATATTTGGAGTATTCCACATGCCATGCAGAGGCCAAGAAACATGTGAATAAAGCTGCAACATTCAGTAACTAATGAAATAGAGAGAAATTCAAGGAAAAACTGGTTCCATCAGCATAATGGTAACACCCCATGAGTCTCCATTTGAATATTTTTCTTCGGCAGCAACAGGGCAAACAAAACGCTTTAGATTAAATCATTTTCAATTGTTAAGAGTCGCCCAGTCAAAGTCCAGATTATATAGATATATAAATATATAGATTGTCAATGCAGTACCTCTCCATTCTTTCTGGCTGAGGTTTTACTTTTTGGCAAAAAGAATGGGCCAAACATCAGTCTCCAGTTGTTGAAGATATCACAGTAGCAAACGTGTCAAACTGTGTCAGGGGACCTTATTAATTACCATTTTAGCTTTCCGTAGTGTCTCAGAGACAAACGGCAGACCTCCATGTGTTATCTGACAGCTAAATTCATTCATCCTGATGTGGCCGGCTCTGGCCAAGCATTAACGTTTCTGAAAATACAGACAGAGCCCTTACTGTGGAGACTGAAACAGACGCCCAAGTGGTCCTTTAGCGGATTCAAGGCCATTAATGGCAGCCTTATTTTTCCAGCGTGAGCTGTGTCTACGTGCCTGCTGGGAGATGTGCTGACGGATGAAATGTGGAGTGACAGTAGGTCAGACAAGACGAACGCTACTGGCCTGTTAAAGGCTTATTACACACAAATTCAACATACCACTCCTTCCAGGTATCGTGTTAATATTGCACATTCAAATTCCGCCACATGTGTACGGTCTGAAACAAAGCTCACTCATACAGACACCAGCACAATACTCAGCATTAGAAATACTTGTCTCCAACAAATGAAATGTTTCTGTCGTTACTACATGAAGGCATATTGTCTGTGTTTAAATATACTGCACTACTGGGCTTGTTCGGTAATTATTTTCACTTTTAAAAAGTTTAGAGGAAAAAAAAAAAACATTTCAGAATTCATAGCTGTGTTATTAGTTGTCCAGGTCCTGAATATCCAAATGTCACTTACTGTAGTTAAATGGACTTCTAAAGCATTAAAAATTGCTGTTTAACCCTGCCCGGTTAATGGACAAAGAGTTTGTTTCCCCACTGCTTTGGGAAATTCTTAGGATTGGCAGAATTTGTGTCAGTTAAATGTAAGAAAATAAACAATTATTTCAAAATTCTGAGAAAAAAGGCGGGATTAGTAAAATCAGTCCATTTTAAATAATACTGACATTTTTGCGTTTAGGCAATATGTGTGCAGCTTTTTAAGAATTATGCGTACCGCTGCATATTGTGCACCCGTTCTTTGATTTTGAGGGATTTTCTGCGATCGCAGAATCGCGGTTTTCTGGAGGGACTAATAGCGGCTGTTGGTCTGTTGCCTGACTTTCAATTGGAAGGTCATGGGTTCAAATCCAGCCCATTGCAAAATACATCACAGCATCCAGTGTGGTTCCTTAGGCAAGACCCTTTGCGCTACTGCCTACCTGGCGCCGCAAATGGCTCCCTCGGTTTGATTACACCAAAACAAATTCTTAGTATGTTCCTGGCAAATAAAGTTCATTTAATCTTTAATCTAATCTTTAAAAAAAATTATATATATATATATATATATATATATATATATATATATATACACTGTGTTCCAAATTATTATGCAAAAAGTGTTTAGGAGTGATAAGGTAAAAAAAAAATGTGTTTGTCAGTTAAACTCATTGATGGTGATGTCTGTCATGGCTCTTTATATCACTGAAAGCAATTGCATACACCTGTGCTAATTAGTTTGGGAGGTGTGTCCAATTAAAGGCAAGACTACTTAAGAAGGCTGTCCCACATTATTAAGCAGCCTACATTTTCGGCCAACAAGGAGGAGGCGGAGTAATGTTTTGGGCTGGCTTCATGGGGACAGAGATTGTCTGCCCCTTTAGGATCCCTGAAGGGGCAAAGATGACCTCCATAATGTATGTGGGGTTTCTCAAACAGCACTTCCTGCCATGGTTCAAGAAGAAGAACCGTGCATTCCGCAGCAAGATCATTTTCATGCATGATAATGCACCGTCTCATGCTGCAAAGAACAAGTCTGCATCTCTGGCTGCTATGGGCGTAAAAGGGGACAAACTTATGGTGTGGCCCCCATGCTCCCCTGACCTCAATCCCATAGTGAACCTCTGTAGCATCATCAAAAGGAGTGTCTATGATGGCGGGAGGCAGTTCACATCTAAGCAACAGCTCCGGGAGGGTATTCTGTCCTCATGCTTAACAATTGAATCAGATAACATCCAAAACCTGATAAATTCAATGGACGAGAGAGTTCAGAAACTCTTTTCGAACAAGGGGTCCTATGTGCAAATGTAACATCACCTAGAATAAAGTTTTGACTTGAAAACTGTTTGATTTCAGTTTGTAATAACCTGCTAATGCTGATAATTTCACAAATGACAATTTTTTTTGTTCTTTATAAAAACGAAAAGGTTGAAAACTCTGCTGTGCATAGTAATTTGGAACATGCATTTTAGTGCATTTTGAGTGTTTTATGTTTTTTTAAATATACTGTTATCATTGACAGTTTGTTCAAAAACCTTTTAATTGTACTCTAATAGTTGATGACTGGAAAATTACAATGACTGCAATATATATAGTTAATTTTGGAAATTCTGAGAAAATATTATTTGCATAATAATTTGGAACACAGTTTATATATATATATATATATATATATATATATATATATATATATATATATATATATACACAACTTGAATATTAGCCTTCACAGGTTTAGTAATATCAGATAACAATATAAGCCTACATTTGTCTATCAGTCCATCCCTATTTACAATCTATAGATCCACTGTATGAATACTAAGACAATATTTTAATTTTACTTAGTACTAAAGATCAACAGAAAATTTGAGGGAAAAAAAGTCAACCTGCAGAAATTCACCACACGTTTATAGACAATTATTTATTTATTTTATTTCTAAGTATGTTGGGACAATTTGAGACGGTTAAAAATAAACAGGTTTTCACAACAAGAAGGCCCAAAGAAATTCTGAGAATCTATTTTGTGGCATTCTCTTGAACGAAAGGATCCTCCTTCTGAAACATAACCTGTTCTCTCTCTTCGCACATATTGAGTAACAGATTTTGTTTAAGATTTGCTTTTGACAAATAAAGATTTTTTTTTAGTATCTAACTACAAGGTAACAGTGCCAACAAGCCAACTTTTATAAAGAACTACAGAGAAGTTTATTTTAGCAGTGCTGGTGTAGAAAACACCTTTATCTTCTAATCTGATGTCTTTCCACATTAAAACAATCTGCATATTTAAGCTAAATTCTCCAAATGGTTTCTACATAAAAATACAATGTTTCCTTAATTATAAATTATACAATAACCATGAGCACTTTCCTATGCTCTCTTTCTATATACTTGACAAGCAGCTGTTGGTTCATAGTAATTAGAAATCCTCAGAACTCTGCATTTACTTATAAATCCTGCTGTAATATTAGTTTCTAAGTTAAGACCTAACATACTGGTTGTTTGTTTTTTTACTCCAGTCAATAAACGTAAATAAATAAATAAGGCTTACAAACTTAAAGCAGGCATTCCAAAAATAAAAAATAAAAAATACACTCAAGACTATCCAAGCTCAAATTTCAATTCACACATTCAACTTTTTCAATGTTTCATCTTGGAATTGTGAGGGAGTGAAACAAAATTACAGTTTGTCTGAATTATAAGAACTCCTTCTACTGCTCCGCATACTGTTATTCATGATTCCTTTCTACTCATACTGGTCCTGAAAAGAGCTTTACATAGCAGTCACATTCAGTCAGCTGCGCTAATAAATACATACATAATACACTGGTACGCAGGTCAGTAGATGACTTTCGTTAAGTACCTTGACTTGCAAGATCACTGTGGTTTCAAATGAGCCACAGATTATATTCTAATGAAAATAAATTCTGCTTGTGGATCGGCTGCTTTGCAAACTGACGTAGGTATTTTAACTTCCAAAAGCGCAATTTAATGTTATTTAGAAATGCTCTACGAAGGAGATCCACAAATACCCAAATTTCCAGAAAATATTGGAGTTATGTTCCACAGAAAAATCTGTCAATACTGAAATCTAAATATTAACAAAACAAAAAAATGCTGAAACCACTCAAGCCTAAAAGCAAATGCACGTTTTATTTAGAGAAATAAGAAACACCATTTTACAACTTAAAAAACTGACCCAGCAAAGCTAAGCAGCATGAGTTTAAATTCATATTTTCTGTACCAGAAATTTTTACACTGTACTGGATAACTTGAGTATTTTTATTCTTCCAATTTCACTGAAGAGTCATTTTGTGTTCAACTTGCCCCTGCTGGTAAGGCTAGGCACTGCAGTGGCCAGCACAATATTATAGGGGTGGTAAATCACGCCCTTACTGCCCCCCCTTGGTATCGCCACTGTGGAAATAAAAAACAGCCTCGTTTCCCTACATCCTCCAGCAGCTTTTCAAGAGCAGCCAGTTAGAGCCTAAGTGAGCTGAACAACGCAGAGGGGAAAAAAGCTCACATTATTGAAGAGAACGTCCCCACGCTGTCCTGTCAACAGAGAATGCAGGTTAACAAGTTTGCGGCTCCAGTTGTCAGGTTAATGCGCCGTCCTGACAGCCAGAGACGTGCTGACAGACGTTGAAGTGAACGTCGTTTCATCCCAGAGAGAAGCCGACATCGCGCATTAATCTGCGGCCGGCCGGACTACAGTGAGCAGGCCGGCCGGGGGTTGACGTGAGGACGCTCACCTTGCTCCGCCGGGACAGCAGGACGCCGCAGAGAACAGCAGCTCCAGGAGGCTCGGCGTAGAACACGTGACCAAGGACGGCAAATTAAAGGAGAACGGAAGCAAATGAAGGCTACGGCGTTATTCCGATCAGCTTCAGCCGGCGGTGGTGGTGAAGGAGAGGGTCTGCTTCCTCTTTCAATGTGCTGTCAAAGGAGAACACATGCGACAGCGGCGTTCTGCGACAACATGCCACGGTCACGGTCTGCGTGTGGGGGGGGACTCCCACGGTGTTGACAACTTCGCTAAGCTCGGTCCCGTCCCGCGTCTAAGAAGTGCTGCTGAATGCGGGTCAGCTGGGGCCGGAGGGGGTGGGTGAAACGGCGTTGGGTTCCACAGCACCCTCTACCGACGAGAGCGAAACACTGCAGGCGGAGAGCTTACATAATAAACAGCCCAGTCCAACTTCTCATGCTTTGCTTTAATGACCTGCTGTACTTTTACTTCAGCATAATTCTCATGAACTATTACCATTGTTGTTTGAGTAAAAGTACTGAAAACTCAAATCACTGTTAGTAACATTTGGAGATTAAGTGAGCCCACTGTAAACACCATACACACTGGAAAGACCTTAACCTGTTCTAGGATGAAACCTTCTAGGTTTTATGTTTAGAAAAAGTATTTCTTATGCCCAAAATATGTTGTTTTGTTACTTTCTTATTTTAGTCAAAAAAATACTGGAACTTTCACATAATCCTACTTTGAGTAGTACTACTCCTACTTGGGTATAATTATTGGTCATTCTACCCACACCTGGTTTTAAAACTTGCTAAACTAATTTATCTGCATGTACCTTAATATACAAAATTTGATTTACAGACAGAAAATGTCACTGTGATTACTTTTTTTTTTCTTTGCTAATGGCTCCCTGTAGCCCTGACCTTAAGGTAAAACTCTGCAGAACTAATTGTGTCATAGCCTGGACCTTTCTTATTGTGTTGATGAATCAATTAAAACGTTGATGGATGAACACAGGGCTGACTAAACAATGGAAAAGATCAATCTTCCTGAGATGTGTTTTACTGAAAAAAAAAGCTAATTAATTACTAAGCAGCTGATGATCTTGAGATTGAGGAAAATATGACTTTGCATACAAATTTGGGTGTTATAAAAAGCAATAATGAAAAAGAATCCAACAAATAAATCCCATGAATACGAGAAAGGTTTAAAACAACAAACTTTTCCAGTAGGTCTTTGCAAAAATGAATACAAAAGCACACAGATTCACATAAGGTCAGTTTAACTACCTTAATTCCCCTAATAAATGAAGTCAGATTATCCTGAGATAAGGGCTGGCAGGAGGAGGCTTGTTGCTCGAAGATGGTCACCTTCTGGCTGCAGGCTGGTCCTTTAACACGTAATATTGGACATTTGGCAGATAGTGGATCTGTTGTAGAGGGTTGCCACTCTGGCAGGAGGTTCAGAAAACACGTGGCCTTTTGAATGCACAACGTAGACAAACGTATTGTAAAAATTGTAACTTGCTCAGTGCTATACAATGGAGAGAAGGATTTGGTTTGTAGAATCATAGCAACCATAAAAAATCTGCATGAATAGGAAATGGAAGTTAATAGGTTTATTGTCTTCCCAGATTTTTGTTTATTAGTAAACACAGTATAAATGGAAAAATGAACCAGAAAACTTAGAAAATTTCTTGTCCGCCCTGGATTTACATGTATTGTACACATTTTTGCATATGTGTGTTCGTGTACAAATATAATTATTTTTTTTAGTTCTTTTTAACCACTATTGGGTATATTTTAGCATATTTTTGTCATTTTTCATATTTTTATATGTCAAAATGAATCAATCCAATTTTTTTAAAAGTGTATTTGTATTTACTAGGGTTATAACATATTGTAAATAAAATGTTGTTGTAATCTTATTATAAGCTCTTGAAGCCAGACACACAACAGACCAAAGGTTTGTTTTGCTGTGCATGTGTGCTTTTTATTGCAATAATACATCTGAACATTAACACTTAGTTACACGCATACACGCACCGCCAATGGTTTGAACAGAACAGTATGATTGAGAATTTTTTTAAGCACTGAACATATAGATTGAGCAAAAAAAAAGAAAAAAAAAGATAAAAACATTAACACCCAGCTGTCTTTCTCGAGTGCACAGTTAGTA
Source organism: Orestias chungarensis (assembly GCA_032876305.1). Classification (NCBI taxonomy): domain Eukaryota; kingdom Metazoa; phylum Chordata; class Actinopteri; order Cyprinodontiformes; family Cyprinodontidae; genus Orestias; species Orestias chungarensis. The sequence continues at coordinate 458,233 of JAVLVB010000263.1, forward strand.
CATGCACAAATGATTGCAATTGAATAAACTTTAATCAACCATTCATACACACACACCACACACATGCAGTTTAGGATGTCACACAAGTCCCAACAACAAACTGAACTGCACTGTATACAGACAGAGTGGCCGTCATCTCCAGCGCCACAGCAGGAAAGATCACACTGATATACTATGAAATATCCATCATCTGTTTATATACTGTTTCTTTCTTTGTATGTGTATATATATATATATATGTATATACTGTATACTATTTACAGAAAAATGCCACACTGTGTCTTTAAAGGGAGTACATTTACACATAAAGCTTATTTGTACAGCCACAGCTAAATCACTAAAAGCCTCTCATATAGTCACTATTCATACCTCAGCGGTCACTTTTGCAAGTGTTGCGTTTATACTGTTCATGAAGATGCACAACAATAACTATCAACAGCAAGACGAGAAATAGGCAGCGAACACAACAGATAGTAGACCTAAAAGGCTGATTCTTCTATTTTTTTTGTCTTATTTTTTATGCACAATGCACGAAACAAAACTCTTTTTTTTCTCCACCATCCCTTTTCCAAGTTCCTTTACAATAAACTGATTTTTACATTACAACTTCCAATATTTGGCTGCAATAAGTTACGGAGTGCTGAGAATGACGGTAAAGGTATACAGAGACATTTTCTCCCTGGAGCATGCAGTGGATGAGACATCTTTGACAGTTATTTTTTTATGTTGAGTGATCAGTCGGTAGACAGAGAACCGAGGTTGTTTTTTCTCTTCTGGTTCTTCTCTCTTGTTGGTTCTTGTTAATGCTTTGCAGATAGTGACTCCCTTCAATTCCCCTTGCTCACTCTGTTCTTACAAGCTGCGGTCACTGGAAATAAATAAATTGGGAAAAAAATGGCAAGATTTATTTAGGGATTCTGTAAGCTCAGATAAGTGATAAAACCTTGTACTCAGCTCAAAAGAAGAATGACCAAACATCCAAATCAACTGCATAAGCAGATACAAATTATAAGGTTGTTAATAATGAAAACTATTATCGGACCTTAACATCCTGGGATAAAGTGCCTATGATTAAACCAACATTTCTGATAGGTGGTGCTGACTAAAAAGAGGTGTTTCAATGTGGGATTTTTTCAGCTTGACTAAGTTTGATGTTATGAAGAGTCAGTGCTGCTAGCTGTGAGCTAAGGTAACGTTTTAGCCGGACCATTACCTTCTCACGCAGTTTGGCTCTGATCTTATCTTCCTTCAGTGCTCTGAATAGGATTTATCTCACTGAGCTTAATAATGAGCACACAGATGAAGGAGTTGTGAACAGTGACATCGATTTTCTGCGCTGTTTTACAAATGTAATCCACCTCTGGTTGTAATTTGGCCACACCAGAAGCAATGGTTCTTCACATCGCGCACAATTTCCGGTAGGCTGAGCTGAGCGGGTGAATTACCCACATCAAGGTCATACTCTTGCGATTGCGTCCAATTGTTTAAAACTTCCACAGAGTCCACACCTCAAGCAAGAAATCGCATGACCCACTGTACAAAGCAAATTGTACAGGAGCTGATTTGTTTTTTTACCAGGGTAATAAAGTTTAAAAATGGGGGATTAAAAAAATTCCAGGAGTCTGATAGTATTTTTCACCTCATTCAATTTATATATTTTAGGTGTTCCAATCATCCTAAGGAATATATATATTATCAACCCCATAGGGATGCAAACTGTTTCTGCAAACATTCGTAAGTACAGTCATCTATTGAGGGAATTATAGCAAAGTGGAAGTGATTAGGAGTGTCGTTTCAACCACAATGGTTTAGACATATAAATCATGAAGCAGGTCTTTGGGCTTCAGGTTATCTGAGATGTGTTACCTTCCTTCATGACTTTTTTTGACCTTCAAACATGTAAAGCAAGACTCCTTAAATGATTTATGTTTTCCCATATAGGGAAGCGATGTGAACGGCAGAATAGGTTGGTTTTGCTAAATAGTCATAGTGGATGGAATATCCTGTTAGATAAAATAAACGTGTGGTAAATTGAAACAAGAGGGGAATTTGACTTGGTTGCATTTTGTTTTAGGTTTAGTTGAGCACTAAACTTGTCTTTCAAGTCTCATATAAAACAGTTCTGTAAGATTTCCTTCTTCCATTTTAGGAATATAGCAAAAATTAGAAATATTCTCTCTAGGATAGATGCTGAAAAGCTAGTCCATGCATTTATTACTTCAAGGCTGGACTATTGTAACTCTTTATTAGGAAGTTCACAAAATGCAATTAAAAGTCTACAGTTGGTCCAAAATGCTGCAGCAAGAGTTCTGATGAAGCTTAAAAAGAGAGATCATATCTCCCCAATTTTAGCTTCCCTTCATTGGCTCCCTGTCAAACTTAGAATAGATTTTAAGATTCTTCTTTTCACATATAAAGCCCTCACTAATAAAGCTCCATCGTATATCAGAGATCTGATTACTCCTTATGTCCCTAACAGAGCACTTCGCTCTCAGACTGCAGGTTTACTGGTGGTTCCTAGAATCTCTAAAAGCACAATGGGAGGCA
>JAVLVB010000263.1:463961-477379 GCA_032876305.1 Orestias chungarensis
GGGGGGTAACTGTTTCAGAATACATGCTAGACCAATCCCTGTGAGTAGTGCAGATCATTTAAATATTTTTAAGGTTTTGTGAATATTTTGAGAATGAATGGGTAATAATGAAACCATCTTATGAATTGTACGTTTTTAATGCTCTCCTGGCTCAGCCTTGTAGTTAATATCAGTGTCTGCAACCTGTAGATGTGGAGCCACAAGTGGCTCTTTGGATGTTCTTAAGTGGCTCTTAAAAACTGTAGCTACAAATGATAACAGACAGGTTAGAGTTCATTTCAGACAGATTCTCTGTAAATGTACCAATTATATTTTTTAGAACAATTTTTCCATATTTTCTCGAATAGCAGAACATTTATGCAGTTTCCTAAAATAGAAATAAAAATGTTTGTTTTGAAATAATGACAAGTTTTGCTAAATTGTGATCATGAAAAAATGATCAAAAGTTTTTGTTATTGTTTCAAAATGTCATGTAACACCAGCTCTAAAAGAGTTTATCAGCTGTACTAAGGGTAAGAATGACTCTTTGTACAGCCAACGGTGCAGAACCCTGCTTTAGGTGGACATCCATGTCTTGGCAGCTTTTCAAGCTACTTCCATTTTCAGATTTTGGATTAAGTAAAGCATTATGAGATTTTCCAAGCTTGTGATTTTGTTTTATAACCTCTCTGTTAACCACTATCTATCCGCCGCATTGTCTCTGTCTTAGTGACGCTGTAAGTTCACTAATGTTTCAGAGGCGATTCAAAACTAATGGATTTAATTCTATATAAATTAGGTTGTAGTAGCAGGATAAGTTTTTGCACTTGAGTATATTTTTCAAACTTTTAACATAAATATCTGCAGTTTCAGAAGATCTCTAACCTTGGGTGGAGGTTTTTTAAGCAGCACCAGCAGAGCCTGTAGCACAAGGTTGGAGAAACGAGGGCCAATAGGCACATAGTCCAGCAGACGCTCAATATCATCCACCACCATGCAACTGAGTTGGGACTTGTATGCATCATCAAACACCTGCGATACATGAAGGTAGGTACTTGAGAGGACTTTAAGCAAATATAAGTTCTTGATTAGTTGTTACTTTGAAGCCAAAATCAGTTTGCCACACTTGCCTTTTTAATGGCCTGACATTTGGAGATCTCAGAGTTTCCAATCATCTTGTCTGGAGAGCAGATCTTAATGAAGGGAAACTGAGAATCCTCTGCAATTTTAGCTGCCAGGGCTGTCTTTCCACTGTGTGGTGGACCTACACAGAAGTCATACACTTTACTATGGTAATCTTCCTTATTAAGTTACCTGCTGTTTTAAAATGTTTTGGTTATGGAATTGATACCCTCTAGCAGCACAGCCACCAGAGGAGTGCGATCACTGTTCTTGGTCTGCTGGACAAGCAGCTCTCCATCATCCAGGACATGGGTAACAGGATCGCCCCATTTGATGATACCGTTCATGACGTAGCTGGAGTAATCCTCCTGGTTTGTACCAAAAGCCTGTAAATAAAACATTTGTAATTGTAAGTAACATTAATTTTACCCATTTAGCACGGTGAGTGACTTTAACGATTTTACACGAACAAGAACCTTCAGAGTTACATACAGGTTTGATGTCGTTGTTGAGGGAACCCATGAAATCATCTCTGGTGACCTGCAACTTCTCTGCCCGCTCCATGTCAACCTCAACTGTAGATGTAGCCTGGAGAAACAAAATATAGCAATGACATATTGGTAGAGCAGTAATTCTAAAATACAGCCTTTAGGTTGAAGCCCCAGAGTTATTTTATGGTGTTTAATATATTCCTGGAATATGAAGATGAGTCTGAAACTAGGACATTAAAGTGTTATTGTTGGATAGATTTCTTATTATGTTAAAAAATGGTGTATATTGTCATGTTATAAATTAATGATCTCCGGCTATATTTTTATTTTAACCATGTTTCACCACAACGTCATGGATACATTTGAAAAATATATGTATAAATTACAAATTTTGTACAGTTTGGTAACGGAAATCCAACATCTTCCTGTAACTATTGTCCCTAAGAAGTCTTAATGTTTAAATTAGTATGTTTTTCAAGAGCAGCATTTGTTTGTTTATTGTTTTTATTGTCATCATGACAGCACCATATTGGATACAGTTATTACATGTTAAAATCTACGCGACACTATGTTTGAGACAGCTGAAGTACAAAGTAGGTAGTTTTTGAGAAATGTACTTTATGTCAGCTTGTAAAAACCATTTATCAGGCATGCTTGGTCAAATTAGCAAATAAAAAAAAAGAGATTCGACAGATAGTTTTGCAGCAATTATTGTACCACCTGGAAAAGGATTAGTTGTTGATTATACGATTATAAGGATTTTCTTTTCTATTTAATTTGTTTTAAATTGCTAAAAACTACTAAAACAGTCAGAACTGTATGCCAAGCTGGTAGTTGTTGTTTTTATTTTTTCCACTGAGGATCCGTTCAAATTACTACAATCTAGAATTTAGACTTTCAGGCCTTCATACTTTCTAGGTCTGTGTCCTTGTCACAGCACCCTATTGACTCCAGGCCAGACTGTTTGATCCATGCTGGCGCTCTATCCTGCCTCTGTCTATTGATTGTGTTAAAACATTTGATGAGCTTAACTGAAAACAACAAATGTACAGACCATGATTTGAAGCAGTTTAATGAGAATTCCTTAATTTACACTGCATTATTCGAAAGATGCTAAGAAAGTTTTATTTCTTTTAGGCCACTGACTTTATCTTTAATAATAACTGATAATATTCAATTTCAAACCAAGGCACTGAGTATTCAATGATGACCTTGATATGTCTGTTCATGGCGGTAGACTGTGCCGCCCTCACGAGTCCCTCCAGCTCAGCACCGCTGTAGTTCTTTGTTTCTGCGGCCAACTCTTTGATGTCAACATTAGTCGCCAGCAGGTTGAAGCCACGCATCTTATTGGTGTGGATGTTCAGGATTTGCACACGACCCTTCTCATCAGGCAGACCTGGAGGATGAATGATGGTAAGGTGCATTGAAGGAACAAACAATTAAAGATAGATGTCTGAAACTGGTTTCACACCCTCATGGACCAGCATAGCTTTTTTTGTACTAATCACGCTGAAGAATTCTTTCTCGCTCTCCATCAGGTTAACCCAAAACATAAGTAGGTGCAGGAAAAGATACCCTACAAGGCAGGTACTTTGGTTGGCATGTCAAATGGATACAGTATGAGCACTACAGAACGCACTTCATTAACTAAAATGAGGGATTAAAATAAAGGTCATGCTATTGGGACTCACCGATTTCCATCTTCACCTCAAATCTGCCAGGCCTCATCAGAGCATCATCGATGAGATCAGGCCTGTTGGTCATTCCTTCCCAGGGAGAGAGAGGAAGAGGGGGTCAGTGGTCAGAAAATTACAGGAAAATTAAGGGATCATAAGGAGACCAGCACACTGACATAGCCGCAGAGGCAAATACATTATCACTATAAAAAAGTTGCCAGTTAACTCTGTTTTAGTCACCTTTAATATTATGACCTAGCGCTCAGTCAGTTAAGTTAAAATATTTGCAACCTATGGTGGGAAGTAAAGCACTTAGGGCTACAATCTGACTTCCAAGCAACAAAATTTGTATTCTAACGCAGACCAGAATCACTGGTAAAGTTTACAGACTTGAAATCGTATTTCTGTTTGTCACCTTTTTAGAGTTCCAAATATTTCCAATCGTAATTCAAGGGTAACAGTTTTGTGTTTCCTCTATGTTGATCAGATGTGGTTTAAATGGTCCAATTTATTCAGAAACCCGACGAGTAACAGCTGGTATTGCAGGGTGAGATGACTTCAGTGTGATTTCACAGTCCTTACCAATAACCAGGATGTTGTTAAGTTGCTCAACACCATCGATTTTCGACAGAAGCTGGTTGACCACCGTGTCGTGCACACCCGTACTGCTAGCGCCGGTGCCTCTCTGCTTGCAGATAGCGTCCAGCTCATCGAAGATAAGGATGTGGAGGCCGCTGTTGGCACCAAGCTGAAAACATGGATGATTTTCTTTTGTTTTATTCTTCATCATTTAGCATTTATAGCCAAAAAAGCATTCAATCAAAACTTCTAGTGAGAAATGCCGACATTTATTCCTTTTTCTGGAAATTAATATCAAAATGTTCTTTTTTTATCCTCTCTTTGAATTCTGGTCCTTTAGCAAAAGGATGCAACACCTCCCATCACCTACTCTGCTACTCCAGCTTGGAGTAGGTGGCCTAGCAACACTAACATAGTTCCTGTCTGGTTTTCTGAACACAAGCTCATTCCAGCTTCTTCCAAAGGTGAGGACACCCTCTGCATTCTAGGATACCATTGCACAACTCCTTTCCATTAGTCTGCCTGCCACTGAGCAACCGGCCCTATGCTCCCACCACCAGACAGTAAAATATGTCCTCAGTTGCCAGACAGCTCAAGCTATGAGTGGACCTGGAAGAAAGAGATTACCAGACCGAAATAATCTGGAGTTTAAAGCCCAAAACGAACCACTTGTGTCTGACCCTTGACGCTCCAAGACAAAAACTTTTACCTTTTAGATTTTTTGCTTTTCTTATATAATTCTAAGCTGCTACTAGGGGTAAGTAAGCCAATTCAAATGCTTTATTGTTTCCCTACGTTCTCTCTTTTACTGTATTATACATCAGTCTAAAAAGGAAGGCCTAACCTTTGCCCCTGTGTGTCTCTTTCTGTTTGAGTCATAAATTATTTGTCAAATCTCTGCATCAATCAGACCAAACAGAAATCAGTTCTATTTCGATCGTATGGTTGGACAAAAAGTAGTCACTCATCACTTCAATTATTCAATGTTTTTGGCCTTACATCTGGTCGACAGAAGGTAACAACAAAAACCTCTTTAAAGAGAATTAACTTTAGACACACTAGATAGAAATACCATCCTACTGTTTCTGGTAACAAAGAAGCTAATTAGGCATAGTACAGCATTTAAACCAGACCTCCAAGGACATTTTAAAATATCCTTCTCCATTGTCTGCATCAACATCATGTAAAGAGCATGTAAATCCATCGGATTAGGTATTTTGGAATGCGATGTTTGTTATCCTCCTTCCTCTAGATCACATGTAAACTCAAGCACGCACACAAAAAGACATTTGTGACAACTCTACTTCTTGCATGTAAATGAAAGTAAGTAGCCAGAAGTTTTATTCTGCAGTGCTTTGGAGGTCTATACAAACTGACACATACTAGGCCCAAAGGAGCTTTACGACTGATATTATTATTAGCTCCTTCGTGTTGCTTCGATGCTGCAACACTAACTCTCACCCTCTTCTGCTCCTCCTCTGCGTCGGCAAACAGCTTGCGGATGTTGGCCTCAGACTCTCCTACGTACTTGTTGAGGATCTCTGGGCCATTAACGACCTTTGGCTCGCGGGCGTTGAGCATCTTGCCGATTTGCCTGGCCATGAGGGTTTTTCCACATCCCGGAGGGCCAAACAGCAAAATCCCTTTCACATGCTTACAGCCTGTGGAAAAAAAAAGAAAAACAAACAGAATAAGAAAAATGACAAGGCAATGGTCAATATAATGGTCAGATACTGTGGATGCGGAGAAAAGAAAGGCAGAGGTGTGCTTCATGTTCACAATATGCTATATTTCCAGCATTTAACATCTAACTAACAAATTATTTGAATAATTGTTCATATATGTATCAAACATGTGAAAAGTGTTACTAGCCATGTCTTACCCATCTGTTCCACAATGTCAGGAGGGAAAACCCTGGATGCAAAGGCTCTGCGGAAAATGTCAGAGAATTCCTTGTCCAGACCCCCAATCCCCATTTTTTCAAAGTTCCAGTCAGGATTAATGATTGTCTGCCGTGCCTCCTTGGTCTTCGCCTTACCTGTTTAAAACATACAGAGGTTTATAGACATTATAAAGCCAACAATGAACATAGTCAATCGTTTATTAGAAATGTTAAATATATAAAATGTATTTTTAACACAGGCAAATATTCTTCTTTTCAAGCACGTTTGTGTTTTTAAGCATTTGGTATTGTGGCACATAGCGTTGATGAATTTTACTTTGTTCTTGCTGCCATCTAGTGGAGAAAAGAGATAAGTAACTAAGCAGTGTATTGGTTACTGCCTGTGCAGCAGTATATCCTTACATTTATCCATAAATTGGTATTTTCTCAAAATATTTGCATATGGTGGTTAGAAGAGAAATTATTTATATTTACCAACGAGTGTGAGAGAAGAATTCTCTGCCTTCTCAAAAATGACTTGGCTATTTCCCACCATCAGACCACTGTCAATCTGGAAGAGAAGTCAGAGTTACTTCTTTTTCTCAATTGAGAAATTCAGTATCTTTCCACGTGTTCTGTAGTTATTAATACTTTATTTCAACCAAATCTCAAAATATAACCTTGTATTAACATACATACCGAGATACTACTATAAAACTTTAGAAAGATCCTATAATACCCCAAATAAAGAGAAGTTAATTTAGGAAATACTCTCAGACATACAGTTGGTTAAAAAAAAGCTGACTAAACATTTTTGTTTTTCTCAGTGACCTTACATCCTGGAAATTTGAATTGAGAAATATTAGATTTCCATCCCAATTGCACCACTATGATTCAAAACTTGTTACATGTATTTTTCCACAAACTGATTCCAAGTACATGTCTACAAATTATGGCATCATAAAATCTTTTTTACTCTCTCAGTTCCAAAGATATATGTTGCATAGAAAAATTACACACAGAGTGAGATATTACAAAAAGGAAATTTAAACAGAAATGTCAGGTTGTCACTGACTGGGGCTCGTTTTCTGGGAATTACTGTATCAGCAGGTTCTGAAACATAAAGGAACGGTCTGTGGTTCTGCTAAGCTAGGAATGAGGAACATGTAGCTTTGAAAGAAGCCGTCATCTGCATTCCTGCATCTCATGTCTTTCATCTCATTCTTGGTGATACTCTATAGATCCTCCATGGAGTTGAGGTCACACTACTCTTTTATAACTTAGTGGACCAACACCAGCAAATTATTCAAAATCAGGCAGATGATTCAGGTTCTGAGCCAGGTTGTCATAACAAAAGCTATCATCTACTGTTTCTGCATGATGGTCCAGGTATAGGGAATGCTGCAGGTCAATGAATCAATGCAATGTTCTAGGTTTTCTTGAGATTGAGAACTTTTTTAGACTAACTCAAATAATTAACACAACTTAAGGAATCACTGGATGAAATTTTACATTTGACCTAAAGTGGTGTGGGTTCTGTGCCTCTCTGGAGTTGATTTTTAAATCAGATGCAAGCTTTGGGCTCCTCTGAGAAAATGACATTGGATCATTGGGCAACAGTTCCGTTATTTTTCTCACCATTTCAGGTAAAAGGTTTCTAGTGTTATTTCTGGTTTAGGCTTGACACAATGTATGCAACATTTGTGTAAGGTTTGTCTGAGTGAATTGGCTCTTAGCTTAATGCAAGGCGTAATGAATTTCATTTGGAAATCTCTATTTCTGTTTGCCGTTGTGTGGTAGCCGATTGTTGTAGTTCCAAAGACCTTTAAACAAAACCTTCTCAATTTCCAAACTTGATTACACTTTTAAAACTGTTACTATGTAAAGTCACATTGTGTGTGAGTAGATATATTATGCATTTCTGGAATATTTAGATCTGAAAATCTCTCTATGCTCATGTTCTAATTTATTATTACCTGCACGCAATCATCTCTAGATCACTTTATGTTCATGAGAGCAATTTCCAGCTTAGCCTCTGGAGTTTAATTACCTACAACTAATGATGTGTCTCGAAACAATCAACAAAATCCCATGAGTGGCAGAACTAAATCTAAAAGACACTTCCAGCCACAGCCCAGCCAGTGTCTCAGCATTGTTGCTCTACTATTAGCCCTAATTCAACTCATTATAACTCTTAGTTTTGATATTTGAACTCTTTACAGACGTCCGGTACCTTTTGTGACTTCTTTCCAGAAGCCGGTTCTCCTTTCAGGATGCTGGTGTCCATTGCCTCGATATCCTTCACCATTAATCCAAATAGCTTGTCACAGAAACTGAACACTAACTGGAATGTAGAGACAGGAAAATATTTACAATATAAAGCTGGGGTCCAACATCACAAGGAAACAAAAGCTGTGAAGTACCAACCTGCTGTGTGACAGAAAAGGCCTGGTTGTTAAACTGCTGAATGAACTCAGCGGCCATCTTGTCCGAGTCATAGGGGGATGAGTCGGTGTTCTTCTTTTGCAAGAAGTCGATTTCGATCGTCATGGCGCCAATACACTGCTTGGACTTGTCAAAGTTGTAGTTGGACACTGAGTGGCAGATATACTCAGTTATTTTTCATAAAACGTTTATGTCTGTCCGACCTTTCACTAATATCTTAAAGCACAGCATCTGTCAGCATTATCATTTAAAAGCCTAACATTGCAAACTGTTTTATTAACTATATTGGATGATTATTGATAAATAAAAAATAAGTCAGGATGAAGAATGTTTACCTTCCACCTCCTGGCCGATGGACAGACCTGCCCATTTCCTCTAAGATAGAAAAAGAAATACACGTAAGAATTGTCCCTACAACTGTGTCAGGATGTGTGCATGAAACACTTGTTCCTGTTCGTGTGTGTACCTGTGGCAGGCTGAAGGCGATGCTTCCAGGTGCTACAGTATGATGTGTCTTGACTGTAAACACAAACTTGTGGTTTGGTGTCGTTTTCACTGTCACATGTCTGCAGACAAAGGCAAGAAACACGGAGGAAGCTGTTAGATTGATTTCATTTGACTTAAAACTTGTACAAAAACAATGTATTCAATGGTCCAAGGAAATCACTAATGTAGCTATAAGGACATGTGATTTACTGCATATACCAGTGAGTTTAATGTTTGGGTTGTTGCTGCAATATAAAGATATCCTTTACAAAATCGCGTGGATTGCTTTGGTCACATGTGTGTATCGCTAAAAAGCACATTGAGAGATCAGTCAGGGCTGCAGAGAAGGTATTAGAGAGATCAGTGGCTACCTCCTCTCTTTAAAATTGTTTTTTTTGTGCAAAACATGAACATTTCTTGCTGGACTGGACTGCATTAGTCCCATCACCAAGCTTTTGCTTGGGTGTTTTTATTTTATTTATTGTTATTTTTTGTGTTTGTTAATTTATTTTCATCACTTGCACCTGCACCACCAGCTGCCACCATTTACCTCGGATTATTCCCTTTGGTTTCTATGCCATTATACACTCTCCAAATTGAAACTCTTCTGTTTCCTTCCTCTGCTGTAGTGGGTGTGTGTGTGTGTGTGGTGTGTGGTGTGTGGTGTGTGCGTGCGTGCGTGCGTGTGTGTGTGTGTGTGTGCGCGTGCGTGCGTGTGTGCGTGCGTGCGTGCGTGTGTGTGTGTTTGTAAATGCAGGTGATGGATGGATGCATGTTTAGCTTCCTAACCTAACCCAGTTTGAAAACCTTTGGTCCAACTAGAAGGGTCTCAAAGCCAAATACAGTGAAATAGTGAACCATTCTCTTTGTAAAACATAAATTACATGATTGGTGAATTTTATAGGAACTAACTTAATGATGCAAACCAAATGACAAGCTCAGTATCTTAACGTGAATTAATCTAGTAAGCCCTTTCAGTTTAAAAGATTATGGGTGTTTGTTTTAAATAATGGAACATACTTTAAATATGACATCTCAAAATCTCTCATATTTAGTTCCTTTCACCTTTTACATAATTATTTAAATTTGCATATCTAATTCTAACTCCTACTCCTAGCTTTTTGAGCAATTTCTTGCCTGACTTCTTTGAGTTATCGTAACTAAATGTTTTACCTTATCGGTTGTGCATAGTTCAATATAGAATTTGTTTTCTGTACAGAAAAAGACATAACATTTTCCTTTGAGGTGAAATATTATTGTTTAGAGCAAACGTTGCAAGAAATTGCAAATCTTACAGTGGCCAGCCTTATACTCCTGGATTGATAGAATGACGGGATAGACAAGTAGAGATGACGCTTTGCACTTGGTTTGAGAAACACATTAATGATGACTACTCACTGTCCTGACTGCAGATCTTTCTCGCTCACAACGGCACAATTAGTCAGCGACAGCTCATCAGTCGGGCATCGGGCTGCTTGCATCGTCTGAAAATGAAGAAAGAAAGGTGGCTAAGGAACAGCAAACGGCCAGAATTTGAAATATGTCTGAGGCAGCGGTATGTACTGAAGCAACTGTATGTACTTGATTTAAGTGAACCTTATTAGAAACACATCTTCATTACAGATCTACCCAGCAACATCCTTAAAAACATGTGTTTTTGTTCATTGACGTTTTAAATAAGGTAAATATATTAAAGAATCATAAACATTATTAAAATGTATCTAAAATGAAACAGTATGTCAGAATTTGTAAAGGTAACAGAAAGACTAAAAAGAGGAACACAAATGTTTATTATATTATATTCCTGATTGTCCAACGTTGCTTTTCTATTGAATAAAATAAATCAATATTTGAAAATAAGTTTTTGTATCAACTGTGGTAAATAAAGTCTAAACCTCATATTTATTTAACGATCTAAAAAAAACGATTCAAGAGGGACAATAAAAATGACTAAAAACGGGAGCAAATTCTTATATCAGGAAAAAAACACTGGTGATTAAAAAAACAATAAAATACCTTCATGAATATAAAAAGCTGATGTCAAGCAATGGCAGAGGGCCTGAAAGAAAATAGGCTAGATTGTGTTGTAAAATAGCCTTTAAGGATAATTTGGAAATAGACAAAATTACTTCTCCAAAATTAGGATTGATAGATTGCTAATAGATATGATAGGGAAAGATTTGTTTAGATTAGAAATAAGGAGGCAAACTGACGTCTCCACTACCATGAACAGACATCCCACAGTGCCAGAGGAAAAATCATTTTCTGTATTAGATGCTGCGTCGCCGAGGGAGTCGAGAATTAATGCTGCCAACCTTTTAGCAGCACCAAAGAAAATTGAGAGAGTTTTTTATAAGTGGTGTAATTACCAGATGGACAGAAATACACAGAGATTCATTATTATTCCAAGCCTATAATAAGGTTAATGCATTAAAAAACTTTTTTATGGTTTAGGTTTTTCCTCATTGATTATTATAAGTTACATTCATCTCACTTTTGTTTTAAATACCTGATATGAGTTGGACTAATTTTTCAGGGTTTTCTCTCATAGCAAAACTAAGATTGTGTTACTTTTCTATCAAAAATGGAAGCAGGATGGATGGAACCCTTATCTGCCTCATCCATTGACAAGCTATCTGATGTAAATGATAATCACCCTGACATTAACTCTTTTTCAGACAAATTAAACAAACTTTTAATCTATTGCAGAAAAAAATGCATAGAGGTCTACCTCTAAGCACATTCTATCTATTCAGCATGCATCATCGCAAACTCAGCCTTCAAGTGGTAGCCGAAGTAACAACACAGCAACAAGGCAGAGCCAAGAAAAGTAAATCAGGCTCTACTGTATGCTGATCTTTACTAGATCCACAGAACCTACGGAACTTCTCTTGGAGGCATCAGATGTCATAGCAACGAAAATAGTTTGATATTTTTTTGTCAAGCCTTCACAGAAACGTCAGAGGTTTATAATGGTTAGTTACCAACATTAGAAATAAAAAGATGAACTTAAGCAATGGACGGAAACTCGTTTTGTATGTATCAATGCCTTATATTCTTTTTTTTTTATTTGTAGGAACTCCTAAAAATAACTGAAACGAAGTCTCTTCTCTCCACAAGATTCATTTAAATTACAAGTAGCTGAATAGTTTAATAACTTTATCTCAAATAATAAACATGTCCAACTCACAATAAAGTTTCAGGTCTTTCAAGGAGACATGATGCAACATCAGTATGCTCAGGCTTTCTCAGAATTCACAGGTCCCCCAAAAAGATGGACCAAAACAAAAGCTTAAATCATTCAAAAGTGGCTGAAGAAAAAAAACTTTAGATCCTTTTCAAAACACTGCCCAACAACTCTTGACCTCAATCTTATTGGTTGTTATGGAAAATCAAAGTAGTGATAAGTGCGAGGTGAAAGGAATAGGATACATCATTTAATAAATTATTCATTAATAAATAATAGAAAGTGTGGCATGTATTTGTGACACATCACAGGAAAAGTACAAAAAGTGCCTCAATTTATGAAAACATAATTTAGTTCAATTCATGAAGAAATTTAAAAGAGCTTTTAGATTTGTAAACTTTCTAATATTATTGTATTCATTTATTAGTTATTCTAAATGGCCAGCCCTTGTTAACATTTCCATCTTCAACCATTGGTTTAGAGAGAATCCTTATCGCTCCTTATCAGATAAGGAATCTTTAGCCAATCTTATCAGATAAGAATGACATGGTAAAGGTTTTCTTAAGTAAGGGTTGGAAACTGGTCAGAGCTGATGCAAAGATAGATGAACCAAATACAGTACAAATACAGCAATCTTGGATCAAACCTGTTAAATGCAGAACTCTGCTTCTGTTCTGGGCACTACTGTGGAACCTCTTGGAAAGATGTTGCAACAAGGTTTCTTTATTAAATCAAGATATTTACATATAAAACTGATCATCTTGTTTATGAGACTAAAAAGAAAGTGTCTTATGTCAGAGGCTACTTGTGTAACACTAACCTCTACAGGAAATTCTTCTAGCCCACAGCTATAAGCGACTACAGCAGCATTTTAAAGAAAATTATTAATACACCAGTCGTTTATGGTCATCAAAGTGTTTGGAATAAAGTGAATAGAATTTAAAAGCTATAATTTCAGCCATCCCCCACAGCCTTTGGCAGGCTGTCAGGAGTGATGTAACACTGCTGTGTTCTGTGTGTTTTTACAGACACCCATCCATCAGAAGCTGGCATCTGGACAAGTTCTGCCAAAGCTGCAGCTTTTGCAGCAACTAACAATAATCACTGATGAAATTCCTTCTGGTTTTTTGAACAGTTTGAAAATGTTTCCCATATAAAAATCAGGCAAAGATAAAAACTATTTGCATTGTCAAAATGATGATTTTCTTAGCGTGGGTGGGGGCAGGTGCTGATTTCAGGCGAGAGACAGAAGGCCCCCTGGACAGGTACACCTGTCATGATGTGTGTTTTGTTTGGTTCCGTTTCCTCCCTGTGTCTCGTCACTCCGCCGTCATTCACAGCTGTCTGCAATAATTCACTCCTCCTCTCCACCAATCACACCCCGGTTCTCACTACTTAAGCCACATTCATTCACACACTCACCGCTGGATCGTCTGTTGTTTTCCCCTGCTATTCCTCGTTGCTCCTAGCCTTGCCCATGTTGTTCCTTCTCGCTCCTAGCTTTGCCTTTACCCTTCTCTGCAGATTCCTCGTTGCTTCCTATCGTGCTCCCTCATCTTCCCGTTAGC
>JAVLVB010000263.1:477479-519758 GCA_032876305.1 Orestias chungarensis
TTCGTTTCCTCGTTGCTTCCTAGCCTTGCTCCCTCATCTTCCCGTTAGCCCTAATTGCCTCTAGCTTTGCCTCAGTCTGTTACCCATTACTCCTAGCCGTCCCTGCATTCATCCACCTCTGGTTATTTCCTGTTGTCTTCCCTTGGTCCTCCTCTGATGTCCCTCGCCTGTCTCCTCAGTTCCTCAGTCCCTGTGTTTCTGGTGAGTCTCTTGCACTAGCTCTTAGTCCTGGCTCATCACCTCGGTTCCTTGTCTCCTTCCGTGTTGTGCGTCCTTGTTATTGTCTCCTGTCTACCTCCCCCGTGATCGTTATTATTTATTGTTTTTGTACTCAGTCGGTTTAGTTCTTGTTTCCCGTGTTAGTGTTTGTTTATTTAATTATTGTCTTTGTGCTTGTTACATTTGGTTCCGTCATTATTGTTTCCCTGCTTGTTGTTATTTTAGTTCCGCCTCCGCGCCATTACTTTTTCCTCTCGCTCCGTTCCGTTGTCTGTTGTTCCTGGTGTTATTCCTTTCGTGTTCTGTTATATTCAACCCTCAATAAATATATTATCACCCTACTTCACCTCTGCTCGAGTCATTTAAAACCCAGCCTGACAACACCAAGTTCTACTAATCTGATTTCATGATGCTTCAGGTAAATTAGTAATCTGGACGAATTTTAATTTTAGCAACTGATGGGACTTTTAAACTTTTATAACGTAATCGATTATATTTAATTCACGACCTAACAACAGTGGCAATTACCCTTTTACAGAAAAAGTGAGACAAAGCCTGCTGTGTTGGCAGGATTCCCAGATGACGTGCATAACAGTAGTGATGTCACAAGGCAGCAAAGCAGACCTACAGCAACATCTGAAAGAAAGCCTTTCCTTTTTTAATGGTTCGTTATAAAATGGCACATACTTCCACAGCACAATCCAGTGTGTTGCCTTTGTTTATTATGAAAGTGATGTATACTCGCGTTGCAGTATTGCTTTAGCTGATGCTTTGAAATTTAATCCTCTCTATCTTTAAAAACCTCCTTACACCACTTCCCCTTCATCATGTCATCAATACACTGCATGGGAGTTTTTTCTACAAAGGAGCTACATTATTTAAAATTGCTTTTGGAAAGTTACAATTCAGGACATTGCCATGTCTGGTTGAGCTGTGTTGGGTGGAACGAGGAAGGCGTCCTCTGGCTTGAGCCAAAGTTTAGCACCCCTGAATGGATGCCACTGTAGATTTATGGAATCGTCAAATATGAGAAGCAAAGTAACATTCTGGGCATGTTTTTGATGATGTAATGACAGTAAAACATCCCCCACTGCATTCCCTTTTACAGAAAAGAAGCATTTGATGTTTGTATTTAATACTGTGCTATAGTTCTTGAAAGCCACAATAATCTTGGTTTGTAAATGGTTATTATTATGACAATTTCTATTATTATATGTGTTAGAGCACTCTGATATGAGCACGAGAATCAAACAAAAATACAACAGCTCATCAAACTGCTTTATATGAAAAGAAATACCAGGATACAACAAGACCAAACTTAATGATTCATATTTTGTAAAATAGTAGATGGAAAATGATCTTTTCGCTCAGGATAGCAAAGTGAAGTGATTCTTGATTCTTGAAACTGATTCTTGAAGCAGGAATCAATGTGAACAATAAATAAACCAGCAAACAACCACAGCATATCTCAGAGAAGGTGTTTTATTTATTTCCTTTTTCTCTTCCTTTTCTATCTGCATTCCAAATAGGTCAACCTAGAAATAATCTGTGTAACCTAGAAAGCAGTCATTTGTGGATCATAGAACAGTGTATTTAAAACCTCAGCCTGTGCGACATGATCTGCTTCCAGTTATTTCCTATTTTAAATAGTTCTTGTGAAAAGCATTGATCAAAATGCTTGTAATAAATTAGAACATATTCTAAATAATCAACATCAACACCTGCTATGAACTACTTTTAAATCATTGTTTCCTTTCAAAACTCCATGTAAACATTTTTGCTACCTCCCTGATGCAGCCTTGGCTATTACATGTAGACTGGACCATAAGGAATCCATGTGACGTTGAGTTGTAGTGATTTGTGAAAGTACCATTACATTTGATCATGTGAGCAACATTTTTGCCATTACCACAAATTAAAAATATAATGCGAAGAAAATTTGTTTTTCCAAAGTAATTTTATGGTGAAACACTTTTATTTGGTCTTTTGTCATTTTCTTTAGTTTCACTTCTCCATAACCTTCGCTCATTGTATTTGCAATTATTATTATTATTATTATTATTATATTTTTTTGCAAATTAAACAGTTTGTATTTTTTTACATCATTTTAGATAAATAAAACGTATCTTCCCCAGAAAGGCTAAAATTAACCAATTTGAGCCTTTGTAGTTACTTTAATTCCTAGTCACATTAAGATATTCATCAGATTTTTATATGTACAAATCTACAAAACATGTTTTGCTGTAGATGCAAGTCTAACATCATGGATATAGGGTTATCATAATCATCGGCATAAGTAACCTTTGACATCTCTTTGTTATATTTGCTGATTTTGTATAGAATGGATTTCCTAGCTCTAAGTGGAATTTTATTCTCCTCTTCAGAGACTTCCAGTGCATCTGTGGAGTCGTTGAATGAACGTTAATGAGTACGTGTTTCCGTTTAGTCAGCAGTTAACACCAGCTTGAGTTTTAGTTGCTCGGTTGAAGAGTTGTCACTCTGCATTTACCATGAACCATGACGCTGGTGATAGCTGCTTGATTTGATGTCACATATCCATACATACCTTATAAAATATTACGACCTGGTGGGGACCAGCATGGGCAAGCAGAGAAGAAGGACAGAAGACAGTGTTTGAGACAGAAGGGGAGTTGGAGCAGCAAGCTGCAGTAAGTACAGTATGAAACTGTGGTGTTTGCAAACTCGTGACACATGTCAGAAGGAAGACACTCATGCTGCACACACTAAACTACAGCAGTTTGCATGCAGACCAGAGTTGGGGTTTGATTGCCTTAGGACTGTTAATGTTTATTTCAGTTTTCCAAATATCTACAGCTCCAGTTATAAATTTAACCCCAAATCTGGAGTTCTTTTTTTTTAACTATCGCATGTGATGTCAAACAAAGGTTGGCATCTATTCCAAAAATAGAAAACACATGGCGTCTATCCCATCATGCTAAACGTGGAAATGCACATGGTTAATGAGTTAGGGTTAGGGAGGTAATGATTTAGTTTGTGTAATATTAAGTCCCTTAGCAGGAAAGGAAATGTTGACATCAAATATGTTAAGATTCAACATCAGGAAGCCAACAATTAATCAAATCATTTATTGAATGGAACTGTTTTTTTTTGTTTTGTTTTTTTGTTATGATGTTATGAAAGTGTAAGGACTCAATCACGCTGCACCAGGTAGACATTCCACTCAAGCGTGCACGCGTGAGGCACTGAGCGCACTCGCTGATCAGATCCTCAGCGTGGAGAACCAACACACGGACTCTGTTTTTATCATCTTAGGGGACTTTAACAGAGCAAAACTTAACAACGAACTACCTAAATACAGACAGCATGTTACCCGCCCCACCAGGGAGAGCAACATTTTAGATCACTGTTACACTGTATTTAAAGGTGCATATCGCTCCATCCCCCGTGCAGCACTGGGACTATCTGACCACTGTTTAGTTCATCTTCTCCCGACCTACAGACAGAAGCTCAAGTGTGCCAAACCTGTGGTCAGCTCGGTGAAAAAACGGACTAATGAGGCTAAAGAAAGGCTTCAGGGCTGCATGGTTTTAACAGACTGGTGTGTTTTTGCTGATGCCACAAGCAACCTGGATGAATACTCGGACACTGTGACATCTTACATCAGCTTTTGTGAAGACATCTGTGTTCCCACCAGGACTCACATTAAATACAACAATGACAAGCCCTGGTTTAATACCCAATTGAAACAGCTGCGCCGGTCTAAGGAGGTAGCATATAGAAGTGGGGATCGGGCGCTGTACAACCAGGCAAGGAAAACCCTAACTAAAGAGATCAAAGCTGCAAAGAAGACCTACTCCAACAAGCGTAGCAGCATGATGTCCAGTAACGAGCCATCAACTGCCTGGAGGTGTCTCCAGAACATCACCAGCTACAAAAGTCCACCTACACTGCAATGGGAGATCGTCAACTGGCCGATGACCTTAACAGATTCTACTGCAGGTTTGAACAGCCCAGCAACGAGCTCCCATCCAACACCACTTCACACCCATCTGACTATCAGCCACCCATCCAGCCTGCCCTGAAGATCTGCGAGGAAGACGTACTGAGACTTTTTTTAAAACAGAAAGTCAAGAAGGCCCCAGGTCCTGATGGAATCTCTCCCTCCTGCCTTAGGACCTGTGCAGACCAGCTTGCACCTGTCTTTACTAAGATCATCAACAGATCACTGGAGCTGTGTGTTGTTCCATCCTGTTTTAAAGCTCCACAATAATACCCATTCCTAAAAAGACAAATACCACAGGACTAAATGACTACAGACCTGTTGCCCTGACCTCTGTGGTCATGAAGTCCTTTGAAAGACTGGTTCTCAACCACATTAAGGAAATCACGGACCCCTGCTAGACCCCCTGCAATTTGCCTATCGGGCAAACCGTTTGGTGGACGGCGCAGTGAACATGGGTCTCCACTTCATCCTCCAACACCTTGAACACCCAGGAACTTATGCAAGAATTCTGTTCCTGGATTTTAGCTCAGCCTTCAACACAATTATTCCAGGACAATTACACAGCAAACTGACTGAACTCAGCGTACCAGCCTCCACCTGCCGGTGGATAACTGACTTTCTTACTGGCAGAAAACAGCAGGTGAGGCTGGGAAAGTGTACTTCAGTGACCCGAACCATCAGCACGGGTGCTACACAGGGTTGTGTACTCTCCCCACTGCTCTTCTCGCTGTACACAAATGACTGTACCTCCATGGACTCCTCTGTTAAAATCCTGAAGTTTGCAGATGACACAACAGTCATTGGTCTCATCAATGACAGTGAGGAGTCTGCTTACAGACGGGTGGTTGATCAGGTTGTCCTCTGGGGCAGTCAGAACAATCTGGAGCTGAACACAGCAAAAACAGTGGAGATGACCGTGGACTTCAGGAGGAGCCCCCCAACCTTGCCAGGACACACCATCCTACACAGGACTGTGATGGCTGTGGAGTCCTACAACTTCCTGAGCACAACGATCTACAAGTACCTGAAGTGGGACAGCAACATCAACTCCATCATCAAGAGGGCTCAACAGAGGATGTACTTTCTGTACCAGCTGAGGAAGTTCAACCTAGCCCAAGAGCTGATGGTGCAGTTCTACACAGCCATCATAGAGTCCATCATCACCACAACCATCACAGTGTGGGGCAGTGCTATCATAAAACACGAGACACCAAGAGACTGCAGCGCATTATCAAGTCTGCAGAGAGTACCATCGGTGTAAGGCTGCCCGCACTGCTGGACCTGCATGCCTCCAGAACCAGGAAGCGTGCAGAGAAAATCATCACCAACCTGTTTCACCCTGGCCGTCACCTGTTTCGGTGCCTTCCATCAGGCCGACGCTTCAGCCACATGAAGACCCGTACGACCAGGCTACAGAGAAACCTTTTTTCCAACTTCCATTATTCTCATGAACAATTGAACAATTTACTTATATATTTTTATAACTTCTATAGTTTTTATACTGCACAAAACTGCACTTAAAAAAATATATAAATTACACATGCTAAATGTTACAAATGTTTCTTTACTGTATTTTTCGTGCACTGCAAGCATCTGTGTAACCAAAAACAAATTCCTTGTATGTGTGAGCATACTTGGCCACAAAAGCCTGATTCTGATTCTGATTTATTCAAAGTCCTGTGCTTTCTTAAGGGGAAATTGTGGTCATTATTTTACACTGCTAATAAGCATTTGTTGAAACTCAAAAGTATTTTTTTAACAGCAATACCGCAAACAATTTTACTCACTCTGTTAAAGCAACACTAAGTAACTTTTCAACCTTCATAAAATATTTTCTGTGCTTTTGTGATTATACATCAACTTACAGGTTGTTGAATGACGCCTCTGTTATGGCCCGAGGGGGTCCGTATCGCTTTCAATGGCACTAAAATTTTTTGAGGAGGGTGGAAAGAACCCCGACACACAAAACATCTACAAATGTGCTGACTCTTAACGTCCCCCGTTTCTTACTTTCAACATCATCAGATGACATTGGTTTGCCACAATTAGATTCATTCCCGCATCCCTATTCCTCCTTTACACAGCCACTGGAAACAGAAATGTACTTCAATCCACCTGCAGGCGATCGGGAGATTAAGATTTTACAACATTATGCGGTGGTCATCATGGGAAATCGAGTCTTCCTTCAGGCAAAACACTACTGCTTTTGTCCACACTGGCCGCCAAAATGGACCGAAACTGAAACGTCTTTAGTTTAGCTTTTACTTGCTGAATGTCCATTGCTGATAAGGGTCTTTTTTGAATTTCTGCTCAGACCCCAAAAACCTTCAATGAACACATTTTCATTATAATCTTTCCCAAACACACAAGATATAATTGTTTCTCTAAAGCTATACCCTGATAACCCTGACAATAAATATTTCACCCATTGCTGGTATAGGTTGAGAAAAGACGTACAGTAAGCAAC
Organism: Orestias chungarensis; assembly: GCA_032876305.1. NCBI lineage: Eukaryota > Metazoa > Chordata > Actinopteri > Cyprinodontiformes > Cyprinodontidae > Orestias > Orestias chungarensis. The sequence goes on from JAVLVB010000263.1 coordinate 484,151, forward strand.
GGTGTTGTTAAGAACAGTGATGAAAGAGCCCACGTTGTTATAGTAACTAAAGAATATATTAGTGCCAGTGCAAACTAAAAATAAAAGCACAACCAGTACTGTTGCCATCATGTCTTCATGTCAAGACTGGAATATATGCTTTCTTCTTTTTTTATGGTGACAACACTTTATATCCCAAAAGTTTTAAAAACTTGGTACCAGTACTACTCTGCAGTCGTTTAGTTTGGAGCCACTGTTTCTAAAAATCCCACAAAAGCTAAACTATAATATAGTATCATGAATCCTAGTCTAGCTGGCTTTTTCCGCTGTGAGTATTTCAGGCTTCAACGCTTTCTCCAATCCTGTTTGCATATTAAACCAGCACTCTGTATAATGAGTCTTGGGTAAATGTGATGCCCCAGTTTAATAGCTTTGTCTTCATTCAGCCAAATCATTATCCCCTTGGAGAACTCACTTGTGACTCATTGACATTTCCCCTATCAACTCTAAATTTCTAGCAATGACTTAATAATTTCCGCATCTTCGTTTCTATCTAAATCATCCAAACGAGAAAACTGCTGTATTTATCTGCTACCGTCTCCATCTTTGCAACATCTAATTTGAAAGTGTGCTAAACTCCAGAGAAAGGGGTTGGCTTTCCTGTCTCACCCCGCTCATTCCAGATATTCTTCTATTTCAAGCTCCCCCATTAAATTATTTATCCTGTGGTGCCTGAGACGATGTATTGAATACGTTGTCTGCACTGGAAAAAGATTGGTAATACTGCGCCAAATCCAATCGTTTTTCAGACAGTAACAGTACAGAGTACAGATTGTCCTGTTCCCCTGTTCAGCAGTTTTTATATTTAATTGTTCTTAAATAAGTCAGCTAGATTTTTCAGCAGTTTTAAACAGGCGCCTCACACACACAAAAGCCATTCTGTCTGTAAACGCATCACAATTGATTTTCACACTGAGAATCTTTTTCGCTACATACATTTTAAGTATTACTTTATTATTTGTTTGGGCAACTTATTTCTTCAGCCTAATCTTATTTGTTTTTGGGTGTTACACTTACTGCAGCTGATGCACCAACTACAACATTGCTGTTATCCTATTTGGACATTGGACATATCAAATTCAAAGGTTTTGTTAAAAATGTCCATAACAATGCCTATAAATTCAGTTTTGTGTGAATGGTTAATGATCCCAAAAACTCGCATGCACAACAGAAGAAGATGGATATCACAAAGCAGAGCAGTGATTATAGAAGTAACAATTGATGCTTTTTACAGTTAAAGTTTCTTCCCCTTCACAGCTGTTTGCATTCATCCCATCTCTCCTCTGACTGTACTCTCCCTCAGTTATGCACCCAATCCTCTGATTAGTCCTTAAAGTTTTCCTCTCATTCTCTCCTACCCCTCCTGTATACAACAGTATGTTCCTTATAGCTGTCTAATCCTTTATCTAATCTTTTTGCCTCCTGACCGCCTTTATTCCTGGTCTCATGTTATTTTGTGCTGTTGGTTTATTTCCTTGCCTTATTTTAAACCTCCTGCTCATCAAATAAGGTCCATGCTTGGGTCCTCCTACTTTACCATAGTAGACCATCACACATGGAAACATTCCCAAACTATAGGTTGAGGTTTGATTAATCTAGATGTCAGGAGGTTGTGAGAGTAAGTATTTGTACAATTTTTTTGTCTCTATGCAGTTTCTAATTATCATAGGAGCTAAGTACAGCCACTATAGCTATCATCATAAAGTGACTCATGCAAAGAACAAAATTTCTTAAGTCTTGTTACCGTTATGCAGTTCCTGTAGCTTTAAAGTTTGCTAAAGGTGGCCTTTGTGAATTCATTATGTAATATGTTTCCTCTCTCATGTCTATCATGATGCAAATGTGAACTTATAAAGACTAGTTAAAGTAATTCCAGGGAATATTTATTTCCATAAAATGAGGTATTAATTACACATTTAATTAATCTGGAATTCTTCATTGTTTTAAAGAAACAGCAGATTGTAGAGGGAACTACCTTCTACTGCGACTAATCAGAGCCAATCTCAATGTCTGAATTGTTGCCGTTAGCTTTGCTTCCTTGCGTCTTGATGAACCAATTACATATTTTAATACTAGGTGTAAACAGGGTCTGGGAGTTTTGCTATATGACTTGATCCATTAGAGGTTTAGAAAATTAAAATGATTCAAAGTCAGGTGGTTTATTGCATAAAAGACATTTAAAATGTTTTGATACTTTAAATATAAATAACATGGTTAGAATTGATCTTATATGATATCTATACTGGTTTTACTGTGTGTGCTGAATCACATGATTTATGTTTCAAGGAATCAATCAAGGAATCAAGGAATTGTATTTGTCATCACATCACATGTGGTACATGAGGTGGGACGAAATTCCCATGTGTGACTATGTGTCACAAAGAAGGAGACAGAAGAAGACAGCGAGGGAAAGGAAACAATCCTACCATGTACTGCTCCTGTTCTGCGTTTGCTCTCAAAAGGCGACAACGGTACGTATTGACGTGACTTCCTGTCGTTGCACTGTGTGTCTGTTAGTGTCTGCTAGCTACCCACTCTCTCGTATTACTAGGATTTCTCTGTACCGAGACTTTTTTAACCAATTCTAAAACCACCTGCACATTATTTACACATTTCTGTTTCTCCACTTCAAGTTTTTAAACACCTTAATCGTCCTAAACAGGTCTTTTTTTGTGTAGTGTGAACTCGCTAGCGTAGTTAGCTTTGCTTTTAGCGCCGCTATGGCTTCTCCCTCTGCTTCCCCTCTTTCCTGCTATGTGGTCCAGCTGTTTAGTTATTCCTCTGCCACCTTTAGAGATAATGGTACGTGCATTAAATGTAGCATTTTTATAGCTTTGAAGGAAATGGTGTCTGAATTGGAAGCCCGGCTCTGTGCTGTAGAAACACCCGAGATAGCCGAGGCCCATTAGCTAACGGGGAGCCAACAAAAACAGGCTGCCCTAGTTGTCCTCCTGCAGATCCCGCGCAGGCGGGAAATCAGCCTGGCTGGGTGACTGTACATAAACAGCATAATCCTAGAACCCAGCCTAGGGCTCACCACCAACCTGTTCACGTTTCAAATAAAATTTCCCCACTAAGGATAGTCGTAAATACAATAAGATTTTTATTCCTGCTGGAGGTAATGACACCCGGTTACACCAATCGGAGGTCACTAAAATTAGTGTTGCTTTGGTGTGTGTTTGCAAAAACAATGTGGGACTCTGTAGTTTTCTCTGGTCCCCTGATCCGGACAGACGGCATCCATCCCATTTAGGAGGGAGCAGAAATATGGAAGAATTTATTAATACCCCAAATTACTGACAAACTCTGAATTAATAGATCAGATCTTTTCGATGATTCCCACTATTATATATAATTTATTCTGCTTTGAAACAGCTAAAAAAGCAATGGCAACATGATCAGATTAGCTCCAATTCCTAGTGCTAATAAAATGACAGTTATGTGGTTATAACTATGCTTAAAAAATATTACATAAGTCATTACATTTTAAATTCCACAATACCTTCTATATCTAATTTCAGTTATATACTTAATATTATGCAATTTGAATGTAAATTAGCATTGAAATGTCTGTTTAGTTTAGAACAACCGAATGAACCAGCACAACATCTACTATAATGTGCAGTTTTATACATATGTCGTTTTTTGTCTTTTTTATATGATTTACTTTTGGTTATAGTTTTAGAAAAGCAAAACAAAAAAAAGATTTTGTTAAATTCTATTAATTTAGCTATGGTTGCATTCAGAATAGACGTCAGTATATTCTTTGTATGTTTAAAGATTACTGCCCTTGAAATTTCCTATTTTGGAGCAAATCTTTAATCTACTGTACTTCGATTTATTAGTCTATTAGAAATACATTGGCAAAATTTAAATGTGCTATATGTCACGTGTTTGTATTTTATTTCTTTCACTGTTACAGATAACATTTTTTTTGTTCAACCTTATAAAGCAAGAAAAGTGTTTGCAGAATTGATAACTAGAGTTTTTACCAGTTGTAAAAATTGAGAAATAAATAAATCTCACCCTGTTAAAGGAGTGTCACATTTCAGATTCTAATCTTAACTACAACTTTAATTAAGGGTCAGTGAATAGAGATAGAGGATACCCCGGGTAATGGGACTAGCCTTGAGGTGGCTCGACTGTAAAGTTCAATATTCTTTTTTTTTATCAAGTGCCAGATCCCTTGAGGAAACTTGAGAACAATTTGAAGTTCAGTTGGAAACTCCACCAGATGTGAAACTCATTCCTCGGCGGAAGCGACTCACACGGTGAAGGAAGAAGCGGGAAAAAAATATTCCCAGCTTCTTCAGTCACAAAAGAAAGAGCTTTTCAGGTCAATGTACCCTCTCATCTATTATTTTTAGCCTTTTATCTAAAACAAATAAGAAGAAATAAATTTGTTTTATTTAGTAACTTCATTGTTATTTTATATTTTATATTTTTTAATATCCAAAGTCAAAACAAACCAGGGCAATACCAAATATTGAGATTCTTCCATTCCGCCTAGCCCAGTATCAATAAAAAGTTCAAAATATCTCTCAGGTTCATTAAGGTGCTACTTTTTTGGTACACGGTATGTTGAACAAAACCAAATATTGGTGATTGGATTGAAGATCTAAACATTAATTTTTTTACACAGAAACAACCAAAAAGTCGTCAGCATTTACTGTTATAAACTAGTTTATGATTAAGAGACTCCTGCAGTAGATCAGGTTTGTAGTGCAGAGGCTTAATTCACAAATCGAGCATTCTCTGCTAAACTTTATAAACTACTAGCAGCGCTTATTCAAGCAGCCCAGAAAAGGTCCCAAATGAATGACAAAAGTGCCTTGGGTAGACATAAGCAAAAATAAAACATATGGCTTACAAGTGTATCAAAAGCTCTGCGCTAATATTACGATTCTACATCTTAAAAATTAACCCAATGTGTTCTTCGACTTGTTTTCTGTTTTAAGGATACAAATCTGGAAATGACTTGCTACATATCTCCACTCTACAAAGTCTCCTTACCCTGAGCAGCTTTGATAGAGATCCACAACCAGCAACAACCCCAAATCTTCAGGTACAAAACATCACAGAGATCGTGAGTTTATAAAATGTGCACAACTGTGCCTTGATTGAGTATTTGAGTAAATGTTGCCATCAACTGCCCACCACTCAACATTTGTAACTTTTTTATATTAATAAAAAGGTTATTTGTTTATTTATATGATTAAACAAATACTGTACTTAACCTAAATTTATATTAAATACGGTCAGAACTTGTATCCTCCAAGTTTAATCAAAGAGCCGTTGAGGATTGTGAAGCTCTGACCTGAAATGATTTCTGGTAGCAGTCAGACTGCATTCATTTGCCGTTATTCCTTTTATTACTCAAAATGTAGCTTATTTGGATTTTAAACTTTCAAATTGTTCGCTGGTGCTGACATAAAGCCCAACTGTACTTCTCGAATAAGAAAGTCCACTCGCTCACCGACTCACTCACTCACAGAAGGATAACCAAAAGAAAAGAAAAGCATACAGGCAAACTAAACAAAAACTAAAGCCTCTGGTGCAGCACAGTGTGTACGACCAGAGCTAGAAGCACCCTCAACGACGCAGTCACTACCGCTCAAGGATGCAGACCATTCCTACCCAACCCAACCCAAGACGCCCCTACGAGACCCCACCTGCCCCGCTTTGCCACCACAATGTTGTGTACTAAGATGCAATTAAAATGTTAGTGGAGGCAGAAGAATGCATGCCACTTTTGGCAGACAGCGGACCTCCTCCCCAGCACCACACTCCTTTAGGAACTCCTTCTGACCTAACAGACACCCTAGAGCACCCGGCCAGGGCCCAGAGCCTGCATAGAGCCACCACTGTGCCGGGAAGTCCGAGCCAGCCCGAAGCACCCTGGACACAGAAGGACCCCACCAACCAGACACTGGAGGCCCCCGGGGCCCCCAGAGCTACGACCACGCCCCCCAGGCCTCACCAGGGCAACCCAGTCACCCACATAATCACCAGGCGTGTTATTTGTGCACTATGATCAGATATTGGTGTGTGTGAGATCCATCTTGAACATCCTTTGTCCTGTATAATGATTTTTTTAAGAATCTTACATTGTGTGAGTTGTATATTTGCACATTTATTTCTCCCATTTTAAAGTTGGTGAAAAAAAGTTGGTGAAAAAAAGTTAAATTGACTATTGATAATGTTTGTATATCTTTAAGTTTAAGTATTTTGCTACCCTTGAAGGGAGTGTCAGATCTAGTTTCTCAACGATATATTTTTGTTAGTCACTACCTTGAGTCTAAAAATGTGTTGCTATTTATTCCATAAAGTGTAACAAGTGTATCAAATAAATACATACATTTACCTGAACTATGAGTTCCACGTGTTTATTTCTTTGTGTTTTTCATACTGTAAAGTCTAGCATTGTTTTGTTTTGCAGGATTCCAGAGTTGTTCCAGATGGTTGTTAATTTACAAGGGGAGAGTGAGGATTTGGTTATTTTAAGAAACTCCCACCAGGCTGTAAGAGACGAGCTCAGTTTGCAACTTTTAAAGCATTTATCATGTTTAGTAGTAAAGATTATTGATATGATGTTGTTATGTGCCTCTGGCACATTATATTTAATTTTGGTATTATTATTATTATTTCTTTTTCTCTTAGATAGTTTTGTGTTAACTTTGGTTGGATGATTTTTTTTGTTTGATCTCGTTCATTTGGGTCGCGGTTGGACCGCCTATAAATAGGTTGGGTTGCAACAGGTGTGGCCCTCTCTATCTTCCTTCTGCGCGCGCACCTCCGCAGAAGATGCGCTCTGCCAAGGTGCGCGCATGTTTCCAGAAGCAGTAGTCTGCCTTTTTGATACTTTTGTTTGGCCCGGTGGGACCGATCGCCCTGTTTTCGATTCCTTATTTTGCAGTAGATATTTTTCTTCAATAGTTTGGTGCTAGTAGGGCCTTCTACGGCCCTGTATAGGGTTGGCCCCCTGCTGCACCGTTTGGTTCTTTTTTTTATCGGCTCACCAGGTCCAACTTTCTGTTAATACTTTTGGAATATATAGATATATATTTTATTTTTATTTTTTTTCCCTTGTCATTGTTTTTTATTTTTGGGCACGGGGGATTGAGGATATTTAATTCTCTCTTTTTTTTCTGCAGGAAATTGAAACAGTTGAACAAAAAAAAAAAGGTCCAGAGAGTTTTAAAAATAAAAAGATTTTTTTATAATCCTCATTTTGCCTATGTGTCCCCAAATATGTTGTGCCCTTTTGGGTCGTAACAGATGTGTCCAGATCATCACAGAATGTTTGTTCTATGTCCATCCATTCTTCAGCTTGTAGGTTAATTTTAAACCAATGTGAGATATATTACAATCTAGTAGCTCAAAAATAGTGCTGACAGTTTGGTAATTCTAAGCTACTGTAATCTTTAGCTTTTTGCAGATTGGTGGTTTATTTTTCAGATACAAAATTCTACTGACTTAAACCAAGCAGAGGATGTTCCTAAGGGGATTATTGAAAACAGGCACTTTACTTTAGGAAGGACCATCATTTTTATGATGGCTACTTTGTCCATGAGGGATAAAGGTGACATATTCCTCCTCGTAAGATCGTCTTTTATTAGTTTTAAAAATTGAATGTGATAATGTGATTTAGCTTTGTTAGCTCTGTAAACCTGGCGGAGATGTTTATTCCCAGGTATTTAATGTTTCCTGACTTCAGCATATTAGTTGATATATTTGGAGGGCTGTAATTAACAGGCAGAACTGTGCTGTTTGTGAAAAATGTACCAGACCAAATAGAGATGAATCAAAGTTGTCATCATGTTAGCAGTTTCAAAAGCTATAAATAAATTTAATGGTTATGTTTACAATTCCCACTGTTCTTAATACGCTGCCTATTATATATTAAGTTGATCTTGTATGATCATGGTGCCTACTGTGTTCAAACACTTATTTACACATGCATGCCAGTAGAAACGGGTGTGCGTATGTATGTCGCGCTTTTGGACTGTTGGGGGAATCTGGTGTACTAGAGAAACCCATACATGCACAGAGGGAACATGTAGACTCCATGGATTGTGCTGTAGGTAAATGTTTGAGTAAACACCATACACTGGCACTGTGCTTTACATTTTTCTAAGCTTTAGTAAGTAAGAAGAAGAAGTAATAAGGTTTACATAAAAAAAATTTAAATAGCCTAAAATGTGTTATTATTTATCATTGTTCTTTATTTGGAAACATTTTCTTATTTTAGCCTTTAAAATGCCAGTATTGGACAATATCTCAGTATTTAGCATTGTTTGTTTGAAATACTTTTTTACTCTTAAGAAATGTCTTGATACATTTCACTCATAATTGAGTAACTGATATGTTGGTGTAATGTTCCTGGCAGATCTGCTGGTTCGTTTTGCATTCATGTCTGCATCTATCCTGCTCCGGCCACGCCCACCTATCAACACTCGTGAGTTCCACCAGTTTTCCTGATCATAAAGCCAGCCTGTATTCCCCAGTCTAGCTGCCAGATTATTGAAAACATTTTCATGAGTAGATGTCCAGCAATCCCTTTTTGAATTCCTTTTTTTTGACCTGGTTCTGTCCATGGACTTCCCTAACTTGCCTTTCCCTCTGGACATCTTGGTTTTGTTTGGTTTTTTCCTGGACATTGAGCGTGTTCCTGTTTTTGGACTGTGATCATGCCTGACCCCTGAAACGTCATGGTAACAAACGTATTTTAGTTCACTGACCACAAACTCTGCCTAGCCCTTAGTATTTAGCTTTTTGCATTTTTGCATTTTGCAATAAATCCTTATTTGAATTATCTTAGCTGTGTCAGTTGAAATTCTGAGTCCATCGCCTATGCCTCGTCGAGTAACAGTTTAAGTAGTGCTGAACCCGGTAGAGTATGATTTTTTTTTTGTCTACAAACATCTAGCAAAGTTGTGTTTTTGTCCAGTGGTGTATTGTAGTCTGCTCTTTATATCTGCAATATTTACAGACCCATCCTAATTCTGCCTCCTGCTTAGCCATCGTTTTCTATTCTGATGTGTTTTAAACTGTAATAAATACCAATTACATAGTGAAAGTCAATAATTATATAGCAAACATTGGGAGACTTCTTAACCAGAATTTGAGTTTAGGTGCTGAAATATAAGCATTGAAACATCTACCAAGCTAACATAAATATTGCTGAGTCACTGGGAAACCGTGAGACATACTTCATTAAGCTGCATAACCAGTGAGGCTACAAACAAGCAGAGACACAAATTAAACGAGCTTGCAGCTTCTACAGCCCACCCACTTGTTTAAAAAAAAAAAGTTTTCTCCTTATCAGAGCAACTGCCTCGCAATCTCAGTTATTGATCTTGACATACTCCAATCAATCAGGCTGTCCTTGAAAGCACCCACACACTTTAACATTGGAAGCAATTTGAATAATATCACTTCATACACAAAAATATCTGGCAATTGGCTTTGTTGCTTGTAAAATAAACCCTGCTTTATATTTTCATTTTAGCAACATTCACTGTAAAGAAAGGACAAAGCAGGAACCAAATATCAGGATTCCCGCCCGGATCCTGAGAGGGTGAGTGGCTCCACTTTGAGTTCCTAAATTAATCTCAGACTCATATCAGCCACTAATCTGTCTCTCCATTCTCGGGGATTCTCCTGCTACTGGCTGTTATCGTGCTTATTTATTCTTAATAAATCATTTCACTTCTACTGCCTGAGTCTTGCTGGGATTTTGGGTTCTAAACATAACAGGAGCCTTAAGTGGTGTGATTTCTTTTGCTAATCAATTCACAATAACTGCATTTAATAATATTTTAAACGTATTCTCTTATGCGTATTTATGTTGCTGTGGAATAAATAGAAAAAGAAGAAATTTTTATTTAACTTGTATGAAGAATTGGAATGTCACTAGACTCCCAATCCAAAGCTCATGGGTTCAAATCCAGCCCAGGGCAAAAATACACCACAGCATCCAGTGTGGGTTCTTAGGCAAGACCCTTTGCGCTACTGCCTACCTGGCGCATGCAAAATGGCTGCCCTGGTGTGGTTTACACCAAAAACAATTTCCTAGGGGATCAATAAAGTATACATTATTATTATTATTATTATAAATCAAAATTCTCACACTGATAAAACAACTGGCAGATAGCTTAAAATCAAGGCTCCACTCTAAATATGCTCATAACTGCCCATTTTATCTTGCCCTTGTATTTGCTGATTTTCAAACACTGGCCAATAGAGTCAGGTAGTATTCTGCATAATAATTTTATTTCTCCAAGTAGCTTTTTCTTGCAAATATTTTGGTTATGCTTTAAGAAAAAGTATACTATTAGAAAAACTGTGAGAATATTTTGTTGTTAAATCTACCATAAAGTCATTAAATAGAACACTCTGTGAACAAGGAGGGAACCGCTCTTTTGGATCTTTAACTTCCATTTAATTGGTGTAGGATGGTACATTTTACTAGATAAATAATACCATGATTTGTGATCTAAACATCAGTCGCAAAATAAAAAAATAAACTAAATCTAAATCTATATATAAATATTGGGTGTATCTAGACATGTCTGCTATGTAACTAATGCAAATTGTACTCCAGTTTGAATAGAGTGATACCAATTGATTTGTAAGTTCTACAATATAATTGTTTTGTGTTCCTCCTGAATGCAACCATTTCTGACTCATAAATATGCACAGATTTATTTAGAAAACTTTGAAAATCAGCAGGAAACTTGAGGGTGAATGCTCAAGGGCACATCAACTGATGATGGTAAATGCATGAAATATTACCTACAACTTTGAATGCAAGGCAACTAGCCTTCCTGCTGAGCCTCTGTCACACATGGACGTAAGGAACTCAATTTATAACGATTCTAGAGGCACAAGATGTGCTGGATTCAATTTTAGCCCACTGAAACCAATCAAGGTAGGTTGGAAATTGACTTCTCTACAGTAAAAACCTCTATGCTCTATTTATATACAGTATAGTATATATATGAAAAAAAACATTTATTTAAATGACCTTACAATACTTTTTGTTTTTTCTTGGTGTTGAGGTCATCAAGCTGTCAGTCTGCATAAATGTTTGCTTTCCATTGACTTGTTTTGACAAGTCACAGGATACTCAGCAACAGCGCAAGCTCAGACAGCGAACTATGGGGAAGGTCTTTAAAAGCATCTGTGCGTTTTTCCAGAAGCAGTTTTCTAGTGGACACTTTGAATTTATGCTTACACAAAAAAACGCTTCTGCATCTTTAAGCTCTTAGGGAAATCATTATAAATAATTAAAATATTTCTTTTCAGCAAAGGGAACGAGGAATACTGAAAAATCAATGACACAACGCAAGCAGTTGTCTATTGTCTATTAAAACGCTTCTTGTTGTAAAACTTCTTGAGAGGTTTTATGAACTGTTGCTGTATGAATAAGCTGAATTGAATTCAATTGAATTCTAATGTACCATTGTAACAGTGAAATCAGATAAAATCGTGGAGCCAGCATCATGGTGTGGGAATGCAGGAAAAGATAAGATAGTCAAACCAACCTAAAAGCAACTTTTTAGCAATATATAGGAGTAAGGATTTCCTTTTGATGCAACCTGAATTAGTTCAAGGTAATTGGCTTCATTTCCAAATTCATCTTTAATAAACCTGGTTTTTCAACAATTATACTTCATACTCAGCTGTGACACCAAGTAATCTTTTAGTGGGTATTCTTGTTTATTTTTTACTATTTTAGTTCATTCGCTTTTGTAATTCCGTCATTTTTACTTTTAGTTTAGTTGAGTGTCACAAGTCAGTCTCAGACATCCAAGGGTCAATTTTTTTTTGCTATGGTACCAATGGTAGAAAAGTTCCCTATCTGATATGACTGACCGAAATGGCTGAACAGACCATTCAAATGGAGCAAGCGTAACAATAAAAAAACAAGATATAAGAACATTGTCCATAAGAGGCAATGACAAATCTCTTCAGGGCTCTAAATCAAATCAGTCAGCAGTAAAAGAAAACACTGTCATCACACAAATGGGTTTCACCTTTAGGCTATAAATGGATGTAATAGCAGGTTAGTTATATAGATCTTTTTTTTTTTGCACCAACAGAACTTCATCTGCAGCATGTAATGCTGAAGTCATTTATCTACCCCTAGGGAAAAAACAAATGACTTAGCACAAGCAGCAGAATGCTTTTTAGATAACAGGACCAAGCTAACAGCCGATATCTCCATCTTACAATCAACTCTTTACAAAAATCTCCTGCAGGGACATATCATATTAATGAGGACAAAGCTACAGCGTGGGGACAAGGGAACCACCCTGAATTGTACCATGAAAGCAGCATAGCATCATGACTGTGCATTCTGATAATATGAGGGTAAAAATCTGGGATTTTACTTTTTAAATGCAAAAAGGCATGTCTATTTATTGGCAAAATAACACAGCCATGGATTTTAAGATGAAATGGTGGTGCTGACAAAATAAAATGATAGGATATGGAGATACAAAACAGAAGGCTGAAAGAATCCAAGGCCAAAAAATAAAGGATGTGTAAGATCTGTTTTCTGTTGTTTCCATCTCCTCTGGAACCTCTTAGTGAATTAACAAGAAGACATTATGTCAGTGTGAATTTTCTTTCAGCCACTTCTCCATTTTGCCACAGGGGGTCACCAGTGCTCCTCCTCTGCTGGAGCTCCTTCCACCCCAGGTGCGACTGGTTGGGGCTGATGAGCTGGGCCAGTATAAGAGGAGTGGTGGGTCAGCTACTTGTCGCCGGAGTGTTTGTTTACTCCCGTTAAAACTCTAGTGTCTCTAGCCTTTTTGAATGCTTCTCTTTGTGTCTCTTGTTCTTCTAGTTTTTGTAAGATTTTTGATTTGCTACTTGGCTTTTTTTCCTATGCCTCTAACCACAGTTGTGTTTACCTCAGGTTTTCCTTCAACTCCAGAACTCAAATCATCTTCAACATCCTCTCTGGTTTCCCTTGTCATCTGGTTCCCACTCCTCTTGGCTCAGCTCGGTCTCCCCGCTCCGGCATACTCCATCAACTGCACAACCCCCTGGACTACAGCTTCACTGACTCCGCTGAAAGAAACTCACCACTCACTCCCCCCTGGAGACAACAGTTCACTCTATCCAAGTAAGATCGTTCCCTTCATTTTTTCCTCACCCGATTGCTGTTTTCCCACCTTACCTGTCCACACCTTCAGAGGCTCCCGGTCTCCCACGTCGTAGACTTTCTCAGCTCCTTGCCGTTTTCTGCCACCCTGCTGTTTCCCGTTCCTCACCACTCGTTGCTGTTTCCCGTTCCTCGCCACTCGTTGCTGTTTGCCCGTTGTTGCCACAACCGGATTCCCTTCTCCACATCATTCTAAATAAAAATCATTGTGGATATCTCCTGAGAGTTCTCATTTCATGTGGGTCAGAAGCTTAAATAACATGACAGAACACTCAGGCCAAACTGACCCACAGGAGACTCTCAGGAGGGTTATTTCAGATCAGTCCGCCATGCTCCATTCACACGAGTCTGTTCTCCGGTCATTATCAGAACAAGCTACAACAAATCAAACTTTGGATCAAATAACTACTCTCCTCCAGAATCTGGTTCCTAAAGCCTCTGAACTCACCCCCCCTCCGTATGAGGGCGTCAGAGCTTCCATTCCTCCGTCAACGCCACTTCGGCGTCATGAGTTTCCGGTTCCCCGAGGGGTCTCTCTTCCGGTTCCGGAGAGGTACTCCGGAAGTGCTGGCAGCTGCAAGGGGTTTATGATGCAGTGTTCATTGGTTTTTGCCCACTCGCCTCATTCATTTCTCAATGAAGACGCCAAGATAGCGTTTGTTATCGGTCAGTTGTCCGGAACAGTGCTCAAATGGGCTGAATCTCGCTTCCATAGATACCCAGAGTTTTGTTTGTCTTTTCATGATTATTTGACGGTCTCCCGTAAGATGCAGAAGATAAGACAGGGCTCCAAGACCATGGCTGAGTTTGCTGTTAACTTTAGAACTGTGGCGACCTGGTTGGAATGGGAACCTCCCTCTTTAAAGAGCGTGTTTTTTCACGCCTTAAATGACAACGCCACCATATTCACAAAATTAGACCTCCGCAACGCCTATCATCTTGTCCGTATTCGCCAGGGGGATAAGTGGAAAACGGCTTTTAAAACTCCCCTCGGACATTTTGAATATTTGGTCATGCCCTTTGGTGTATGCAACGCTCCATCTGTTTTCCAAGCCCTCATAAATGACGTTCTCCATGACTTCCTGAATATCTTTGTTTTTGTTTACCTTGATGACATCCTTATTTTTTCCAAAGATCCCTCGGAACACCGATCCCACGTCCGTTTAGTCCTCCAACGCCTTCTTCAGAACCACCTCTACATTAAAGCCGAGAAATGTGAGTTCCACCAGACATCCATCACATTTCTCGGCTACATCTTCGAGGGCGGGCAGACCCCTCCAAAGTTCAAGAAGTCACTGAATGGCCCACTCCTGACTCACGACGACAGCTACAACGTTTCCTAGGTTTTACCAATTTTTACCGCCGTTTCATAAATAACTATAGTCAGACGGTTTCCCCACTCACAGCCCTAACTTCAGTAAAAATAACCTTCTTCTGGACCCCCGAAGCCGAACAAGCCTTTCTAAAAATCAAGACCCTTTTTTCCCAAGCCCCAGTTTTAGTTCAACCGGATCCCTCCCGACAGTTTACCTTAGAGGTCGATGCCTCCGACCTGGGAGTGGGAGCCATCCTCTCCAAGAGATCGGAGGAGGACAACAAGCTTCATCCATGTGCCTTCTTCTCCCGACGTCTATCCCCTGCTGAGCGCTACTACGACGTGGGAGACCGAGAGCTTCTAGCAATTAAACTCGCATTAGAAGAATGCCGTCATTGGCTGGAGGGTGCTAACCATCCAGTGCTGGTTTGGACCGACCATCGCAACCTAGAATATATCAAGTCTGCAAAACTTCCCCGACAGTCTCACTGGTCTCTGTTTTTCTCCCGGTTTAACCTCTCAATATCTTTCAGGCCAGGATCCAAAAACGTCAAGCCCGATGCCCTCTCCCGCCAGTTCTCTCCTGATGATTCTCACCCTGCTCCAGCTCCCATAATCTCTCCAGACTGCGTGGTTGGCTCGGTATCCTCGGAGATCGAAGGCATCGTCCAAAACGCCCTCCTCCTTGAACCTGACCCTTGGACCGTTTCCCGGAGGACTATGTATGTACCATCTTCCGTCCATTCACGAGTCATTCACTGGTTCCACACTACTCGCCTCTCCTGTCACCCTGGTTCCAGTCGGACCATAGCTCTGATCTCCCGTAGGTTCTGGTGGCCAAACCTCCACAAAGATGTCATCGATTACGTTCAAGCCTGTTCCATCTGTTCACGAAATAAGACTGGCATTAAACCCCCCTCGGGGCTTTTGCAGCCCCTCGAGATCCCTAAACGTCCCTGGTCCAACATCGCTGCTGATTTAATCACTGGCCTTCCATCCGCTCAAGGTATGACCACCATTCTCACCATCGTAGACCGTTTCTCCAAAGCATGCCATCTCATTCCCCTCCGCAAAGTTACCCTCAGCCTTCCGGACTGCCCGACTCCTGGTAAAGCATGTCTTCCGGCATACCCGTAGATATCCTGTCTGACCGTGGCCCCCAGTTTGCTTATCAAGTCTGGAAGCATTTTTGTACAGCCCTGGGGGCCAAGACCAGTCTCACTTCTGGTTACCACCCGCAGTCTAACGGTCAGACAGAGCGACTTAACCAGGAGGTCGAGGCAGCTCTCCGGTGTCTTACTTCCACCCATCAGACCGACTGGAACCAGCACCTTCCCTGGGTTGAGTATGCCCACAATTCACACATCTCTGCTGCCACTGGTTTGTCTCCCTTCTAGATCTCTTTAGGATATCAGCCACCACTGTTCGCCGCCGACCAGAGGGATATCTCGGTGACCTCCGTTCACCATCACATTCGCCACATCTGGAATGAGACTATCTCGGCCCTACAACGATCCTCAGCCCTAAACAAGAAATATGCCGACCGGAGACGCACACCGGCTCCCACCTACTCTCCTGGTCAGCAGGTTTGGCTCTTGACCCGAGATCCCCCTGAAGTCCGTCTCTCGCAAGCTCTCGTCTCGTTTCATCGGCCCCTATACCATTTAATCGGTCCTCTGTTCGTCTCCGTCGCCCTTCGTCACTCCGTGTCCATCCCACCTTATATGTTTCCCAAATTAAGCCGGTCCGAACCAGTACCTTGTAAACACTCCACATTCCTCCACCAACACAGTAAAAGATGGTGGTGGCAGAATTTTTCTGTGGGGTTGATTATCTTTTAAAGGAAAGCTCATACTGCTTGATGGGGAGATCTTAGACATTAATATGTGTAAAAAAAAAAAAAAAAAAAAAAAGGTCTATTTTTGACTATTTTTTTTTTTTAATCAAAGATTCCATTCATTTTTTTCAAATGTGGTATAGTGTGGTTTGAGGTCAATGATAAGCACAGTCAGGAGAGAAAAAAAAAGGAAAATAAGACTAAAGGATTTTATCATCTAGTTTATTACACCTAAGAGGCCAAATTTTAAATATTCTATTAGCATTTCTTCAGATCGCTGCATTTTAACACATGGAGACACAAATGTAGTTTTATCCATCATGGTTGTGAAGTTGCAACAATAAAATCAGTTTAAATGCTACAAATGTGGGCAAATACACATTCAGATGTTCCAAGTCGTCAAGAAAGAAAGAAGTCTTGTTAAAATTAATAATAATAATAACCGTTCATTAATTTGGGTTGAAAGGAGGTGCTGGTAATGAAAATAATAGCAGACTAATAGGATAGGTTAAATGCCAGCAACCTTTAACATCTTGTCCCTTGAGCATCGACCGGTGTAAAAAACCAGTCATATCAACATGCACCATCCAGCAGTCAGACACTGCTGTGGTCCTCCGGCAGCGCTGCAAAACTGCAGGTTGGAAGCAACATTAACATTCTGTACGTTACTGGAGACGCCGTGTTCAACCAGAAAAGCCCCCCCCCACACACACACACACAATGAAGAACCAGATGGCTGCATGTCAGGCAGCCGCGGCGGCTCAAGAGCAAGAAAAAGCCCTGGATTTGTGTCCAGCAGCTGCCAGCAGGCTGAGACCATGCAGCCCTCACCCAAACCTCCCCGCACAGACAGACGCACACTGGCCATGTTAGATCAGCTCTGCAGTCACGGTGACATTCACACCAAACGAGGCTGCGTTACACTCTAGGTTAATGCAAGATTAGGCTTAACCGACATCTTGCGCGGCGGGGAAGCCTTATATTCTTCCAATTTTGTTGGTTTGTATTGTTTTGTTTTTTGCCAGCGACTAAAATAGATCTAGAACTCTTACTCGGGTCGCCATCTTCGCGGTTGCGGTAGATCAGGGGATGCAGCTCGGCTCAAGGATTCTCAGGACGGCGGGGACGGCTGGGTGAAGAGCTAGACCGCAGATCGCTTTATAAGCTGCTGCGCATCGCGCTCTGATTGGTCGGTCAAAGCGGAAGCGTGCCAGAGGATGACAGGAGGCTGGAAAACAAAAAAACTCTCTCTAAGGATCTGTAGCTGAGCTGTAGAGCAGGATAAACGCACGGAAGTTTGGATATTATCATCAGAGCTGTGGGAGCAAAACAGAAAAACCTGATCGTGTATTTAGCTTCTGGGTTGGCTGTTCATCACCACGGAGAGATCCATGTTGGCCACGCCCTGTTCACCAGTCACGTGGTGGCCTATACATCCTGCAGACGATCAAGTCCGCGTCATAGACAACTCTGTCTATAAATGCATAAGAAATTTCTATACTGCTGTTTCAAAGTAGTCATACAAGAAATCTACCCGCTGATGAAACTCATCAATTCAACTAAAGGTCACTAGGTTGTTTAACTTTGTGGCAGGCAATTCTAGCAAGAAATAGGATTTACCACACTTCAATTCCAGAGATCTTAATATGGTTTATGACTAAGGATTATTGCTTATTTATTAATTATTTATTAATTAGGATATATCTAATATATGACTCATAAATACAATTAATCAATAATCCTGTTTGCATTCTAATTTCCTTCTCTAAGACTACTCATTCTTTCACTTAATTAAATTTAAAATGAAAAAGGCTTTTGAGGTTTATTTTTCAAAATATGCCCCAGCAAACAGTCACTAAAATTCAATTTGAAATGTTAAATTTGAAAATGAAAAAGCATTTTCAGAAATGCTTTTTCATTTTAAGAATGTGGCTGCATTATTTGACTCATAAATAAAATTAGTAATCAATCATCCTATTTGCATTTGCATTTTCTTCTTCAAGACCGCACATTTTACGCCATAATCAAAAAGAAAAAGACCGGACATTGCTTTTTTGTTTTCTAGGTTTGCCCATAACTCAAAAACTGAAAATCATTCTGAGTATGGCAAGCCGTTTTAACATGATTTCGGTTTCGTCTGACTAACCATAAGAATAAAAAGAAATTCTTTGCAAATTTCTTAAGCATTCTTCAAGTACACGATTTTCGCGCTCTCCCCATATCCCATACTGAAGAGCTCTCTCTGTATTGTGGCATTTTCTTACAATTTTGTCCACATCTGCCAGCGCCATTGAATGTTAAGGCAATTGTTTGGACAGCTCAGTAAAGCCAAAGAGGGGCTTACACGCAATCTCTTACTTCAGATATTTAAAATTCTAATTCTGACTAGTGATAATTGCGTTGGAGAGATCTTAAATGATAATTACGGATGAGTGACCCTTCCAATGACAAAACCGGTGACGTTATTTGAGAAATCTTCAAAGGAACGTTGACTAGTCAAAATGTAATTGAAGATATCTTGAATTATTATTCATACTAGTCAAAATGTAAATACAGACATCTTAAATTATGGGCAGTTTACTTTGCGGGCAAACCAAGAAAACGAAAAAGCAATGTCCGGTTCTTTTCTTTTTGATTATGACGTAAAATGTGCGTTTTGAAGAAGAAAATGCAAATTGGATGAGTGATTACTAATTTTATTTATGAGTCAAATAATGCAGCCACATTCTTAAAATGAAAAAGCATTTCTGAAAATGCTTTTTCATTTGAATTATGGTAACGATTTGCTTCCACACTAGATGGATTTTCTGTCATTTCAATGTAAAATCACCAAAATGAAAGGTGCCACCATCTTGCCACATCTAGTCAAACAGTACGATTTATTTTTGATTTTATATTTGGCTGATTCTTGTCGTTTTACACCATATAAGACTCGTTTGACAGTATGGCCTTGTATATTGCTGATGTGTGGATTTAAAAATGGATTTGTGAATTCCCTCGCAAAAGTTGGTCCTCGAGAAAATTCCCTGCTAACAAAACTAAAAGGTTAACATTCTTAATCCAATAAAAATATTTTACCATAACAATATGAATATTTTATATGTTTTATTGCTCCATTGGGCTGTTGTCTGCTTTGACAATTATTCCGTGTACAGGATAATGCCAAGAATAAAGAAAAAAAGTTCTTTCCTTTGGCTAGACCAGTAGCAGATCTGTGGTGTAAAAAGCATGGTTGCTGCTAGCTGACAAAGGAAAGGGTTCTGGCTAGCTAGTTAGCACAACATGCCTTTCTGGATGGAGTTTATAGAGCCATCATTAGAGTCATAGTTTTTAAAGCAATGGTGAAAGTGATAAAAAGCTCTTTTGAATATTGTTAAGGTGTGGTCTAAGCTTGGAGTGTTTCCCTTTTTGTTCCAAGGACGTGCTGGTGCAAGTGGAGTATGAAGGAGTCCAGAAATGATAATAATAATAATATATACTTTATTGATCCCGTAGGAAATTGTTTTTGGTGCAAACCACACTGAGGCAGCCATTTTGCAGGCGCCAGGTAGGCAGTAGCGCAAAGGGTCTTGCCTAAGGACCCACACTGGATGCTGTGGTGTATTTTGCCCTGGGCTGGATTCATGATCTTCGGAGTGGAAGTCTGGTGACTTACCAATTGAGCTATCCAGCCGCTAAGCTGTGAGTTCCAGTGACAGCAGAATTCTATACTTATTTAAAATGTATTCAAGAGGCTAAGCTAACTGAAATTATGTAGATTTGACAGCCGCCATTAAATGAAGTAGGCTTAGTTTTTCGATCTCAAATTTCTCCCTGTATTACATGTAGCTTAGTTCTAGGAATCTGAAGTTGCATGTCAAGCCTGTTTATTAATTTCCATCTGCCCTTCATGTGGGCTTTGTTAATATAATAATCGATTCATTATTGTTCAGAAAATTGGTTATCTAAAATTTTAGAAAATGGTGTGCCAAAAATGGAGGCAACATTTCCCGATGAAATGTACTCATCTTCTTAAAATGTTATTTGGAGTATTTTGTAAGTCTAATTGTATATTTACCTCTGCTTTACGTTTTTAAACAAGATTAAAAAAAATTCTAAAATTAAAAAAACAACAAACAAATTAACATAATTTTTTTGGTTCCCTTCCATTTCATGTTGAATTCAACTTGGCAAATGGGATCTGCGTAGACATAAAGGATGTGGATGCTGATGTTTTTGAGGATCTTCTTAGGTCTGCAGTATCTTTGAAAGTAGGCACTGAACACTTTGATAAGACATAAATACATTAAAACTATGACAAGTGTTCCCCCTCAAATCCATTTATAAATGTATATAAATTAAAATGTAATTTAAGTTGTTACTAATGAAGCTTCTAAATTTTCTACAGTGACCCCTGATGATCAGAGTGAGGTAACTGATGAGTCCTTCTGCTCTGAAGATGGGTCAGTCTTAGTCTCCAAGCTCAGCAAGCTCATCTTCTACAGTGATTACAGGAAACGGCAAAGCAGGCTTTCAATTTACTTGTTCAGTACTTGAACTGTATAGTTTCTGTTTATAATCTGTTGTACAGATAGTGTAATGGGTTATTTATGTCCTTTGGGGATAAATAAAGTACTTTTGAATTCAATTGTTTAATCATTATGTGAAATGGCTTTTTATTTTTTAAAATTTTCTTAGGAGAGTTCCTCCTGTCAATGTACACATTACTTATGCGCTGGGAGTCGTCACACACTTCTCCAGTTAAAGCAATTTTAGCTATCTGAGTACTAATATATTAACTCTTTCTTTGTTTTTTTCTTGTTTTGGGATTTTTTTGTCACAATGTTGAGTAACCCTTGCAGTCCTACAATTAGTTATTGTCCTTTAATAGAATACAGTTTGTCTTGTCTGTTCTGTGATAGGAATATCACTACAATCCTCACAGTAGAAAGGGCCATCTTGTCTATCGATTGAAAACCGTTCAGCGTAACAGTACAAGTGACTTAAAGAACTTCTCCAAGTCTTATCAAGGAGGCCCAAAATCTCTGAGGGAGATCTTAATTTTTGAACAGCTGTTTTTTGATGGACTTTAGGAAGTAATGTCCATACTGAAGCATTCATCAGATCAGGAAAACCCGAAACAGAAAATGAAGGCAACTTTTAAGCATAGACAGAATATGCAACATGATCTGGACCAGTCATCACTCATCTTATCCAAATTTGAATCTGCACAGCCCTTCCTCCTCTGCAGTGGAGAAAATAAGAGCAGTTAACAGAAATTCTACTTAATCCTGGACCAGAAGCCCATTCCCTGTGAGGCATAGACTGCAGTGCTGCATTTGACAAACTGTTTAAGGTGCACTTTGTGTTTGCTGTTTAATATGATACCACCCTTCTTCACTTCTACACATTCATCCAGACAAATGTTTATGGCATTGATGTGGTCACAGCAAAAGAGAGGCCCAGAATCAAGAAAATCAGACTGAGAATCAACAACGATTAATATGCCTACCTGTTACATTTGTAAGGTTCAGGACAGAAATTGTTCAACTCTTTTACAGCATTTGAAATTCAGTCATGCTTTGTATTCGGGCCCCAAATTGAATTTGAAATGTGGGGAACATGGCTGTTAATCTGTTTTTTACGCTACAGACACCCGGAAGCTATTTTCTACCTTCAAGTCTCTGTTAAACCCACCACATCCTCCTCCTGCAACAAACCTCACGGCAGATTCCTTTGCCAACGTCTTCACCGACAAAGTGGAGCGATCAGCAGTCAGTTCTCAGACCAATCTACACAGACCACAGCTCACTCTTCCTCACTGGTAAACGCACTGCTTCCTTTTCTTCATTTACCCCTCTCACCGACGATGAGGTATCAAAGCTTCTCACAAGCAGCCGCCCTACATCTTGCCCTCTGGAACCACACTCCCGTAAGCTTCAACCGTTGTGACAGCAGCCACAACGGTTGTAGGATACTGTAAACCACAGTATCCTACTTACCAAGCTGGCAGACATGGGCATTGAGGGCAGTGCACACTCCTGGTTTGAATCCTACCTCACTGGACGATCCTTCAAGGTGGCATGGATAGGCCGACGCGACACCAACTCACCACAGGGGTGCCCTAAGGCTCAGTGTTGGGCCCCCTCCTCTTCGCCATGTAAGACTGTAAGACTACTACATGTAAGACTACTGGTTGTACCAGATTCAATAAAGCTCTACTAGAGTTAAATTTGTGACTCTAATATGACAACAGTTGTAATGTTAACACATAACAGTAGTTTGGCAGAAAACTTGTTATTTTTTGTTTGCTAAAGTCAATCTCTAAAAAAACTATTTTCATATATATGCTTTGATTTTGTACATTTGTTGTGTTTTTATTCCACTGTAAAGTTTGAATATCTAGCTACAGTACATGATTTTTTAATATAATTTATTGGTAGTAGAGTCCTTCTAAATACATCATTTAAAAAAATTACTAAACTTACAAAAAAGGTTTAAAGAGACTCATAAGACAACCAACTTTACACACAGCTCAGACATAATTATAACTAATAATACAATATAAATGATCATTTTTGCACATAACTTGCCTTTTTTGGGTTGAGCCATTGTGGTTTATTCATTTTGAACATTTTGTACTGTCAGTTTATTTAACATTTAAACTTAACTTAGCTTAACATTTTGTAGTCTTGGGGATGAGATGAGAGCAATAATGCTCAAAAAAAAAAATTTACACAGATTTTGCACTCTTGTGGCTAAACTTTGAAAAAGCCTGGCTATGAAAAAAATTCCCATGACCTGGAAATTAATGAAAGCACAATGATTGGAAAGATTTTTATATAAAGTAATAGTAACAGTTGATCAAATAATTCTTATTTCTCACATTCACACATCCACATAGTAACGTATTGCAGCATTAGCAGTCTAGTAACACTAGTAGCTTTGACTTTTGTTCAACAAAGATTCTTCTTTACATAACATGAGTCACAAATGAAAAATGAGTAAAATTGTACTAAGTTCATCATATTAGAAGCTCACACAATAGTTGCTTGTCTTTTACATGATCCAAGATGAAATATGGCACATTGTAATGAGTTGATAGTTGGAAATATGGGTAGAAATAGTCAAGTCACACATTTTTCTTTCACAAAAATACTCCGTTTGGATTGCATTTGTTTTAATCACCTTAAGCATCATAGGTTGCTGTCGTCTCACAGCTGGGAGCAGCTGGAAGCAAAAATTAGGATAATTTTTCTCTTTGTTACATGATCAAATTGTTATTTGACATTTACAGGGTTACTGTAATACTTAGAAAACACTGCTAATGTCCAGTTATCTCTGAAATCAATCTTTACTTGTAGAAAGGGTATTATCCCTATTTCACTATATTCCATTTTTAACTAGAAATTGTAACTGTTCCACTTTGTGAACAAGCTCACTACTTCAGGCAATACACGATCACCTTTCATGAATAAAGAACTGTCACTTGAGTATTATGATTTGTGATTGATTTCATGGCATACAAACAATCGGAAGTGCAAATAATTATTTTCCAACTAGAGTAGCTCTAGTACGTGTGGTAGCCATTGGTAACCTGTTCCCATTAATATTCTCAGTAAAGAGGGAAAATAACCAAATAAACTGGTTAACATACATCTTTCTAGAATGATTGTTCAGTCACAGGTTGGCTGCTGGAATTTGGCACAGAGTTTTCATCAAGTTTTAGGTTTTTTAAACTGAAACCATATCAATTAGATTGAAGTGAGCAACTCGCAAACACTTGTTTGGCTAACTAAGCTACGGTCATGCTAGCATTTATTTACTATTCTATTCAAATTCATTACAAATTAGTGTATGATGCCTCTCATGTTTGCTTTGTGGAACTTAATTGGTAATAAACTGTAGTGCTTTTGGATGTAAAATTTTGAAAACAATTTTTTTGTGTGTGTGTTTTTGTTTTATTTTTGCATTTGTAGGTTCATTTAAACCTGCTAGCATGACTTCACGTTTAATTCCTGTCACAAACCATCGAATATAAAGCAATTAAACAGTGCAAATTGATGTTTTATGATATGACAGTTAATGTGTCTTGAGTTAACAACACTACATTCTAAGAACAAAATTGTTAAGATATAGACTTTTTGCTAAAGACCAGCTTGGTACCTATAGCTAAAGTCTTTCAGCACAGTATTACTTTGTTGCCTGTAAAATAGGCATACATTAGGTCAATGAGTAATAAATAACCTGGTAGCACTGAAAGACTGGCTTAAGAATGAACTCAATGTAACAAGACATAGCTTTTGCTTCACTGCAGTAGAACAAAAAACTTGACTGGTTTTAGCAAACCTTTAAAATTTCAACAATTTTCCAAGAATCTAAATCAAATAACTGAACATTCGTTATCACTTGAATGTTTGGCACACCAAAATCAAATAAATCTAAAGAGATTTAGACCATCACTAGATGGTCTTGTATTAAACACAATTTATCCATGTCCCTGCATCAACAGATGTACTACCGTCTGGAGTTTGGACAGCTAAATAAAAGGAAATGCAAAAGAGATTCAACCGTCAGGTTGGAAATACCTATAAAAGAAATGCTACTGGTCGGATTTCGCCATATGAAAAGTCTAAGAAGAGTGACACATTAACAAGCTCTTTTGACCAAAGATAATCAGTTGTCTGCATATTTGACTTATTGTGAGGTCTGATGAAGTAAAAGGGCTAAATCGCTTTTTAGCATATTAGATGTTGCAGCCCAGTTAAACATCATCTACTTCCAAAGTTTAACTGAAGTCTGGAAATTAGCTTGTAAAATCAAATCATTCATACTCATTTCCTTCCATTTCATTTTCCTTGTGTTTTTAAAACCATATGCAGATTTTATTCTGCTTTTGTTTATTACTTAAAATATCAAGTGGCATATTATCCTTCAGAAAGCTTAAAATTCACAGAGACGCATTGAATGTGTCATTCAAGTGATTCCAAAGTTGGCATACATTTCACAAAGGTAATCATACAATTTCAGTGTAACAAATTCACAAGCTTTCATGTTTTGCATTCCACCAAATAAAGTCCTTCGTTTCTGCTCTACATCTCTGATAAAGGATGTATAAAAAAAACATTTGTCTTTACAGTCTCTCTTGTTCAGGACTTAGACTGTCCGAGTTGGCTCATGTTTTTTTTTTTGTTTTTTTTGTAGAAGTTTTTTATGAAATAATGAGTTTTTGTACTGATATGGCACATGATCGCTGACATTTATAAGAAGGCAGAAGTCTTTAGGAATCGAAGAAAGTTCGTAGCTACAGTTTGACTTGTTGACATGAAGTGATCAAGGTAAAGCCCCTGGGATGATAACGCCAAACCCTCATCTTCTGTGGTTCTATTTCTATTATTTCAACCTCATAGGTTGCAATTTATGATGCCCTTTCATGTTCCAAAATCCTTCGGCGAGCAAGATATGATGGATTTTCACAAAATAGGTATTTTTTTGGTATGTTATTTCAAATAATACTTTCCAAAGAGGAATTAAATTCTAAAGGTTTGTGGCATGTCAGTATGATCGAGTAATTCGGAGAATATTAAAAATGACAATGTAGCACACTACTTGTCCAAAGTGAGTCAGAACTGATTCATCCTCTTGTTCTAATCTCATGATAATTCCATCGGGTCTCATTGCTTAAAAAGTTTAAAGTCAATCCAGCGTGAGCAACATCCTTTTTTACTCACGTAAAAATTGCACCGCTGTGCAACGTCTGTGTTCTTCCACTGTGCATGCAGGTCCCTTTCAGGCTGTAAAGTGGTCACACAGATGATGGTGGTTGGATTTAATTAGCACTATGGAGAACCTAGCAAAAGTGATCGAATTGCAACAAAAATCATAATTGAGCTTCGAGGCCTGCTGTGTATCATAGAGGGGTGTTGGGTCATATAGCACTTTGTCTTACACTAAATTCTGATGTCAAGAAAATCACTTTTAGGTTAAACATCCTCTTTAGTTTCCCCAATACACATTTCAGTTTTGTTACTTATAGATTTGTTTCTGATTCCATACACCTGAGTCAAATAGAAAATAAAGGTCATTAATGAGGCTGTGGGGAGCATGACTGCAAACTGAGGGGAATTGAGCTACTTCTTTTTGTTTTGTTGGATCAGGGACACATCTAAAAAGCCACAGAGGACTGAAGTTGCTGACCCCAGTGGTAGAAGGTGCTGCCTTCATATAAAAACTAGTAGCAGAAGTGTGTGTAGAGGATGTCCAGTCCAAAAACAACTGTAACTCATTAGTTTGTCCCTAATTTAAATATAGACCAGTGACAAATATTAATAACTATCCCCTCTGTACCTAAATCCATCCATGCATTTTTTTGTAAAAACACACTTTCAGATTCTAACTTTTAATGTCATTATTTTAATTATTGTTACCATGCTCTGGGCTGGAATAAGTATTATAGCATTTCTATATGAAATCCTACAAAAAGGGAAAAAATAGTTTTAAACAATATGTGGAGTGGTGAAGAAAAGCCTATATATTCTAAAGGCTGATTTTCGTTCATGGAAATGATTTTGAAATGTGAGTTCTTTTAAGCACCCAATGCTATGTTACCACATAATAGAACTTTAAAATGAAGGGCCATGAAGTCCCCACACAGAAGAGGCCTTGTTCAAAGTCCTATTGATGCAACAACATTGTGTCTTCTTTTCAGTAGTTCAGCGTGATCACCCCTCGGTCTCTTTTGCATGTTGAGGTGCAGTATGTCAACAAAAAGCAGCATGCTAGGGAACCTACATAAGCACACATGCATGTCAAACATCTCGTTCAGTTCATAAAGCCAACAGGCTCACCATGTCTAGTCTCTGGATTGGACTAGATAGGATGTGAGAGGTTCAGAGCAGGGTGGACGAAGTGAAACCTTTTTTTGTTCATGTTGCTGTTGAAAGCACTAAGCGGTAGAAACAGAGGTGGGTACTGGGGCCTGGCAGATGAGGTCTGTAGAACCAAGTGGTGAAAACAGATTCAAAGTTACTGCCTTGGAAGAGAATTTGCATCTCTGCATGTTGTTTGTCTGTGCTGCCTCATATAATCACATGACCACAGTTTTCTAATACTGAAAAATCATAATTTATTCTTAAAAATGTCTTTCATGACACGGCAACTCATCATGAGTGAAACTTTTCTTTTCTAATGTCCTTTATTCCCTCCTTACTTTCTTCCTTCCTTCCTTCCTTGATCCCTTCCTCCCTCACTAATTTGTTCCTGGTTTAGAACATGCAGCATGGATAAAAGTGCCGGGTAGAACATTTAAATCTGTTCCCCATGTAAAATATGCCCCGGAGGGTTTAGTATTGCACGTTTCATGTTTTCATAAATGTAAACATATTAGGGATGGGTATGCTTAATGATTAATAATTTTGTGCAAGAAGGACTTATGTTTCACTTCACCTTTTAAACCAATAGTTAGTTGGTGAAGTTGTATTGAATAAAATGTGAGCAATACTTTGAAATACAGTACTTTAGATACATTGTTGATGGCACATTTTGCTACAGAGATATTTTACTGGGGATATTTATTACTGAGTGACTTTAACTCATCCACGTCATTGTCTTAGTTAAGCAGCTTGGGCAGTACTAGAACAATAAGTCGGAGAATTTGTACACGTTTTTGGATTTCATAGAGGGAATTCGTGCAAATGCATTTATATACATAATATTTGTAAAAAGTTAAGCCAGTGACTGAAAATTCCTACTTCTCACTGGTGCCGTATATCGTTCTGGGTTTGAGTCTGGTGTCTCTGAAACAGTTTGGAGGATTTCAAACTGTTGGGACCTAAAGTAATGGATTACTTGTGAAGTAATATAGGCAAAACATTTGTACCAAAGCTGTTAGAGGCATATGTTGGTTAAAAACCCAATAGGATTTTCCTTCAACTTTAGTTTTCTGCAACGCTATGTGTTTGTCTATTTTGTCACAGTCTCATGTATTTAAAAATATTATTGGCCAAAATCTGAATCGGCAGGTCAGGCTTTAAAAAAAAAATGGTTGGAAGCTGCAGCAGGTGCAGCCTTAGAATGAATACCTTTGCAAGATCATTTTCCCTGTCTGATTTTTACTGCTTTCATACAAGTAGTGACTGTGAGTTGACTTAATCTGCTTATTTTCTCCAGTTTAGTTACTTCCTCCATTCAAACTTAAGAAGTAACATTTTGATAAAATCAACTAAACTATTTTGTGTAAGGGTCAAGGACTTACCACAGTGTCACACATTATATTTTCTTTTAATGTGGTAAAACTGTCACACAGGCCATTTGTTAAGGCTTCATTTGCTGGATTAGTTGATTCAATTTCTATTTATGAACTGAAAACCTTTCCTTAGGGTTATAAACAGAAAATCTGGTCAACCCAAAACCAACAGAGACACCAGACAATGGGACTTCTAATAGCCAATAATTCTTTGCTTCATATTTACCTTCCTGACTGAACACTTCCTATACTTCCCCCTTTCCTTCCCCCCTTCCAAATCCTTTTTATCGGTCAAGGCCTATCAGAAGTTTAGTCTTCTCTTCTTCTTTCTTGCTCTCATTCTTCAGGTCTGCAAACACCTGGGTGAAGAAATGTGGGTCAGTGTTGATCTGAAGCATCTTGCCACTCATTCGATTGATAATTTCTAGGCAGCGATCCCAGAAAGCTTCCTTCTCTGCCTCAACTAGAAAGGGCTTCAGTGGATAAGAGATCTCGTTGCCCATGTAGGAGTAGGAAAGGTAGAGGCAGGTAAGCAGCGAGGCCTGAAGCTCACGTTCCGAAGCCACCTCAGACGAGACTACATCTCGGCACAGCATGTAGAGGAAGACCACGTTGGCTGGGGTGATGAAGCCCTGATCCTGCCAGCCCTGTAACAGCAGGGAGCGGTCCACACTGCGGAGCCACAGCACTGGATCTGTGGGTGACAAGCGCTTCAGTCTGTAACAACGACGGCAGAGGAACTCTCCTAGGCTACGCATCAGTTCACTGGTCGAAGCCTGATTAGAAAAATGAAAACAGGTCAATAAAAGGAAGAAACATTTGCAGAAAGTCTAAAACAAACATAACATTTCAGTTACCTGGACAATGATCCGTTTTGGCGTTCCAGCAGCAGTAGCAGGCTGGATTCCAGATCCTGTGAGTGAATTCTTTTTGGCAACTACAGCGGCTACGTTGGCAACGGTCTTGGAGATGGGAAGGTGGGAGGAGGTAGTGGTAGCTGAAAGGTCCTGACCAGATGAGTATGACGTTAGGTTAGCACAGGACTGTGACTTCTTTAGCTTTAGGCTGTCAGAGGCTGAGTTGGTTGTGGTGGCTACATGACCTTCTGGAGAGCTCCCCTTCCCACCATCCCCAACTTCTGATTGGAGCTTCTTGGAACCCTTCCTCTTTGCGGATACAGCAACGATTCGTTTCCATGGCAAAGCACTAATAATGGAGGGGCGTTTGAGAGACTTAGCTGCTGCTCCTGCCTCCTTAGCATTCTTGCTGTTTTGAACGGCTGTGTAGTGGCCCACTGTGCCAGGGCCATCTTCAAAAAGAGCAGCTTTACGGTAGCTCGGAGAGAGCGATAGCACCGTTCCCATGATCTCTGGTTAGGCTCCGTAGAACAAATTGATTAAATGGGTACAAGCTCTTTGCTAGTGATGACAAAAACCTCAAACGAGGCCAAGAGGAATTACAACCTGTTGACATAAGAAAAAAAAGATGACAAAATTACTGAAGACATTTTATACCCACTAGAAATCTTTCATTGTTATGCCCACAATAATACATTCATAAGTTGTTAAGTGGGGGCTAAATGTCTAGAAAGGAAGAAGGGAAATTAGACACTTAAACTACATCAAGTCCCATGATGATGTTTACATTATGCAACATTTATTTAACCGGGATATGAATAGGGCTCAGTGTCTTGCTGCTCTATAATTTCTGGGGTTAATTTTTGTATTGTCAAGATATGATGATATTCCACTGTAGGAATAAATCTCCCGTTTATGTTTTTTTTTTGTGCACATTTTTAACTTTAATTTGCATTACTTAAAATAGAGGCAATATTTATTAAAAACAAAAACAAAGGTATTGTTTGGACATATTAAATTAGTAATCAAAGGTTCAACTTTACCTGCAGCAGCTATTTCAGACAAAAAGTAAAATAGTTATTTATTGAGGTTTCACAGTTTTGATAAATAACTGTTATATTCATCTGTAGGTGATTGAAATATAGGTTTTTTTTTACTGTGTGTTAGGCTATAAATAGATTTAGTTTATCTAGTATTTATTTTTCTTTTCATGGTAATGTTCTCTTTGCAACAGAAAAAGATACACAAGGTAAGACAGGTAGTGAGGAAGATATGAGAATAAAAAAACAGAAATGGAACTTTAATTACTGTATTATGACAATTTTAGAACAAATAAAACAAATAAATATAGGTAAGAATGAGTAAATTTTTGCCAAAACAAAAAGTTATTTTGAGATTTATTTTACACATTTACAGCAAAACAAAATAATAAAAAAAATTCCCAATATGGGGAATAAAAACATAATATTACAGCCATTGTATTTTCTAACAGTATAAATCAGATATTTGTAAGAAAAACATCTTCAGAAATATAAACAAAAAGGGATAGTGTTTTTTTTTTTTGAGTGATAAAGTTTCAGGGATGCTGTGGAAAGTTTCCATCAGCTACTTAACTTTATCAAACGGTAACTAGAATTCATGTCTGAGACAGTGAGGAGGAAACTGCAACATGGGTGCACCGGGAGACTGGATATGAAAGAAAAAAAAGCCCTGCATCTAACACTTACACTTTGTAGCACATCCAGAAGTGGATTTGCTAATTTTACCACTGCAATCTTATTGCAAATGTCTGACTTTACAATCTTAGTAAAGTGTTGAGATTTTTCTAACATATTAGTTTTTTTACGTTAAAAAATTCTGACTTTAAACTTACAGAAAATATCTTAATTGTAATGTTAAATGCTATGCCTTTTAACCATTTATTTTCTTGCAAATTTATAAGATAAGATAACAAAGTTGTTGTTTTTTTTCAAGTAAATATATAAAATGAATTAGCAATAACATGTACAACATGAATATTTGGACCAGTAGTGATATTGGATGGTATTACTGCTCTTATGGCTGATAACTGATGTTTATCAAAATATATTATATATACTTCCCTCGGCTTATCACACACATCACCTGCATTGGTTCTCTGCTTCAGTTACACACTGTCAAAATCAAATTGCCCTGAATGCATTGCAAAAACAATAATGAATGTCACACTTTGTCATATTTGGGTAAATTAACCTTTTTTATTTTGCAAATATTTTGGTGTCTGATTCTTTGTGCTTTGCCAGTGTACAAATTATAATTTTTAAACATATTTTCCTTTACTAAATAGCTCACATTGTCTCTGACTAGATGAAGCGCAAAAAAGAGTATCCTTACAGATTTTCAGTTCTGTTTAGGTCTGCATTTTGATTGAATCAAGAATCAAGACTCAAAAATCTGTTTATTTATATAGCGCCAATTTACAACAGGTTTCGTCTCAAGACACTTCACAGAAAATCAATTAAAATCAAAGAAACATCATAAACACATCAATTTAAAAAAGTTTACAATCTAAGGAACCCCAGCAGATTGCATGGAGTCATTGACTTGCAGCATTCACTCCTCTGGAATCAGCAGACCAAAACAATGGCTTGTGTTGTCGTTGACTTTACAGCAATCCCTCATACTGAGCATGCATGTAGCGACAGTGGAGAGGAAAAACTACCCTTTAACAGGAAGAAAACCTCCAGCAGAACCAGGCTCAGTACAAGCAGCCATCTGCCACAACCGACTGGGGGTTTGAAAAGACAGAAAGCTAAATTAGAAGCACACGATACTGAAATAATAGAGTTTATAGCAGCAGTTGTAGAGTGTCACTGGAAGCATCTCAGCCCAGAAAATGGTGTGTGTATATTTTCTGACAAATTTTCTGGGAAATTTACACACATCATAAATATCAAGTAACATTGTAGGCAGCACAAAGACTAAGTTTAGGAGATAATTACGCAGGGCTTTTAAGCAATTTTTAAGCTTTGATTATATCAGTCTATCATCTAATAATGGAATGGGTATGGAACTCCTGCCAAAACATGACCTTCTATCAGAGTAATATTAGCTTTAACCTAATAACAACAACTTGTAAGGATATGCAGAGATTCATATCTTGGTTGGAAAAATCTGTCAACCATTGAACAAGTAGTTGAATAACTGAAATCAACTGAATAACTGTCAACTGCTAAATACACAACAAACTTGGTATTTTTGGAATAATGGCAAAAAAAATGCTTTATGAAAAACAAGTATCTCGTTGTGTATAGTTTGCCACAAAACATGCAGGGCAAACAACTATTCCACCTATATGTTGCTGAAAACAAAGACTGTAGAGCAGTTTGTACATGCACAATTTAAAATATGGTGGTGCCAGCAATGGTGTGATTGTATGCTATTCTGTTTTTTTAGAAGGGGGAGGGAGATTAGGAAGAGCAGCACAACCGTGAGAGGAAACCAATTAGAGAGTTAAAGCTATAATTGCAATTCTGACAGATCATTCAGCAAACATTTGACCGAATATAAATACATGCCACACTTTTAAGATATCTCTTTATTCATAAAAGGGTTGAGAAAACATGTTGGATTTTCTTCTAAGGTAACATAGGTTATAATATTATAAAACAGTTGAGTAGAATAGATTATAACAAAATATGGAAAATTGCATAGAACTGTATATACCTTTAACTGTATTATTTCAGCAGACAATTGTTTAAAATGATCTATCCATAGTTGTAATTAGCATGAGCAATATCACATGTAAGTGCAGAAAGTGACAGTACAAGAAATGTATCACAAACGTGTCTGATTGAATTTTTGCAATACTGTATACTAGATTAGTCCATCACTGTAAAAAAAAAAAAAAATGTGCAATGCAGACCTACATGTAACTGTGATAAATAATGAGAGTGCACCTTTTCATACCACAGGTCATGAAACAAACAGTCTTTGCTGCAAGTTGGGGGGGCATATTGCTCTTTTAGCTGCCATGGCACAGGCAGCTAGTGACCATCGGCATTATATAAGAAGCAAGAAAATGCCACATGCAGAAGCAGTAAAGTAAAATGTGCGCAGGCATCCATCTTAGCTTCAAAATGGAAGCCTTGAGTCTACCCCCACCACCAGACATCACCAGCTGCGATGCGCCTTCCCTAACCCATCTACTTCAAAAAAATAAAAAAATGAAAAAATAAATACAAAAAATAGATAGCAATAAACCGATGTGTTTGCAATGAATCAGAATAATTACAGGGGTTCATACCGAACCAAGATGTTGATGTTTATCAGCGTTCCAGTTTGCCTTGTATGGAAAAAAAGCATGCCCCGGTCTCTCTATGTTTTACCTACCTTCTAATTAATCCGCTCCTCCTCTAGTATCCATGTATTCATGTATCCACCTTCCTTCGCGATGGATGGCTTCTTTCAGCCTGAAAAAAAATCTGTCCACCATCGGCATCCACCAATGGCACCAGCAGCGGTTAAAACGGTTTCCGTCACAGAGGTTAACCTATATATAAACCGGTCTTTCAGCCCCCTGCTTCGTTCACTGGGGGTCCCTCCTTCGTCGATGGGAATAGGGTCCCAAAATAGATGCGAAAATGGGAACGAGAGGGAAGATGTCTTCCATTAAGAACGGATTATCCGGTCGGTCAAGGCTGTTGCTCACAGCTCGGACGGACCTATAACGTTTATAAATGAGGTTTGGACCTGGAAACCTAAATTGTCAGAAAAACTGAAAGGGGGAAAGAGTGAAACAGATGAAATCCAAAAATAGATGGCAATATTCTCACAACAAACCTGCGAGAGAGAGAGAGAGAGAGAGAGAGAGAAAAAGAGAGGAGGTGGAGGGATAGACGGGGAGCCGTTGCTTGGATGCGGGCATCTGTAGTTATTCGGGTTGGATGTGGGAGGCGAAGCAGCGACATCTGATTGGTCCGTGCCGGGAAGCTGCTGCTGCTGCACAACCGCGTCGTTGCGCTCATTGGCTCACCGCTGGCTGCAGAGCCTATAGAGAGCACCGCTGTCCGAGGTGCTGAAGCTGCTTCTACTGCTCAGGGCGGGGGAGGCCAGCTGCTGAGAAGCAACGCAGTGGATTTTTATGAATCAGACTCCCTAAACATCAGGTTGGTGTTGAATCCACCAAAGGATAACAAGACAACCTGATGCGTGAATGTTGATGCTTTATTCCTCTGTTCTCCCATTAAAAAGCAAATCCCATACATTGTTTTAGTCTGATTGTGTTGTTTTCTTAAAAGCAAATGAAATGCTCCTTTTAGTCTCCACATTATTATTATACCTGTAAGGAAAATCAACAATCTATTACAAACAATGTAAGGCCATATTTACCATAGCCTATGTGACTCACTTGTCATTCCTGTAGTGGGTCATATATGTCAGGGAACAGAGTTGGAGGTGGACCCAAATGCATAGACAAATATTGTAGTTGAATGATTTATTGATATTAAATAATCCCCGAAACTGGTACAAAAGAACACAAGTGGTTACTTGGAGATATAAATAGACTGAAAACGCAGGGCAGCCGGCAGCACAAGGGAAACACAACAGAGGTCCAACAGGGAAAGAGAGGAGGAGGCTTAAATGGAAGGATGATTTGTGAGTGGAGAGTAGGTATGCAGGCAGAGGAAGAGAGAGAGATGGACACAGGAGGAGCAGAGGAGATCAAAACACCACATCAGAATGAGACCGAACACAATCCTCAAAATGAGTAGAAAACCTAAACTTTGGGAAAACTCATTAAACACAATCTAACTAAGAATAATCTAAACTAAAGCAACGACAGAAACAATGCTTGAACTAATCCAAACAACAAATAACTAAGGCTGATCACAATACAAACACCCTAAAGTAAACCGAAAACAACCCAGGAGCATAAAAATAAAGCAAAAAGAGAATGCCAAAAGGTGTGAACGCTTTGCAACATGTTGTGTTGTAAGTCACATAATAGATAATATAATATGTTGCATTTATACACTGTAAACCCGAATGTTCAAAATAAGTAATTGTGTTAAGTAGTGTGAACTTAAAATTGTCTTTAAAGTTGTACTTACTTAAAGATGTTGAGTGCCAGGAGCAATTTCCTTTGAGTTGATTTAACTTGAAATATTTGAATAAATGA
>JAVLVB010000263.1:528077-557608 GCA_032876305.1 Orestias chungarensis
GTGATTGGCTGACTTACTCCACCCAGTGGTGATTGGCTGACTTACTCCACCCAGTGGTGATTGGCTGACTTACTCCCCCCAGTAGTGCTAGTAACTGCTCACTGCTCCAGCCAGTGAGCAGTTTGTGTTAGACTGTGAACAACTACAGCTCCCAGCACGCCTTTCGCGGTGGCGCACATCTACATCCGGGTCAGGAGGTTAAATAGCTGACATGTCCAGTTTTAGAAGTTTAGCCGTCTTTTTTAGTCAGCTTACTTAAAATGTAAGTGTGTGTTCTCTTCTACCGCCGGTAATGGACGCCCTGGACAGACACCGCTCTCTTTATAAAGGAACCACGCCGCCATGGAAGGAAACTTACCGGAAGGTATGCAGTACATTAATACCATTAGCTTCAGTTAGCTTGTTGACCTGTTTTTATTTGTGTTGTTGTTGTTTTCCACCTCTCTGTTGCATTGTTACAGCGGTGTGTGGACAGGCTGAAGAACAGCCGCTCCAGGCTGCTGGACAGATACCGGCAGGTGGGAGAGGAGCAGGCGCGCAGGAGCTCGGGGGCGGCCACCATCGTCCAGGAGGTGATGGAGGAGGAGTGGAGCGTACTGCGGTCTGAGAACCAGAGGCTACCCTCACTGTGGGGCACTCAGGGCCTGGCAGAGGTCGGGCACCCTCACACACTCCCACACACACCCTGTGTTGAGCAGGCTACTGTTAAACATGTGTAATAGTTTGATCTTCTAGAGCAGCGAAGTCAAAAGTTAACAATTACCGGCGCAAGTATCAGTTGCGTTACTTCTAAAACGCATTTCATCAAGGTCTCTGTGGTCCGACTGGAGCAGTGCAGAACTCCACTGCTCCAAGTTTGAAACAACCAATCAGAGTCAGCAGAAAGGTCTTATCACTGTCTGTCAGGCTAGTGTAATCATGACTGACCCCCTTGCTAGGCAAAGGCTTCATCTCCACAGCATGAACACATAGGACCATCTAACATGGCTACTGATAATCTGAGTTAAAAATGTTACCTCTAACAATCAGTTGTTGGCATAACTGCAGTCGGTGATTGTCCCCCGATCTGCTTCATTCGCTGAGCTGATGTGAGCTTCCTTGGGTTTCGGCTGCTTCTCCTGCTAGCATCAAGTCTCAACGCCAACATTCTTGGTGACTCGGCAGTTCATTTGCTAGAAATGGGTTGCTTATGAGGGACATTACGAACAGCATTGTTAACGGGACATTAATTACATTTCACAAATAGATTTGTTTCTTTTATCTCTTTTGATAAAAAAATACCAATGATACTTCTAACTTTAATATTCTACCTTTGATTGTCTGATCTCTATGACTATGATTATCTGTATCCTCTCTGCCTTACTGCCTGTGGGTGAACACCCACCCAAACCCACTTGATTGGTTTACGAAGATTGGTGTACAACTCCTCAGCGAATGAGCAGCACGTCTGTTATTGTTTCTGTGCTAGTAACCCATCCGCAATTAATTTCTTGTCAGTTTTAAAGTTTTTGCAATAGGAAACAGTAGTTGGTTATATTACCATTTACTCGGCCTGTGTGAATAATCGATTTGAAATTGAAATAAGATTTATTAGCCAAGACGGATGTTAAAAAAGAAGAATCGATTTTCCTCTCGCACGCTTCCAAAATGTGCGCCTCTATCTTCCACCCTCGAGAACCTGCGAGAGGGCCGGTGTTGTGCCGAAAAGAGCATACCGCCGCTTTTCGGCACACCGGCGCTCTTCCCAGCCTCATCCCTCTCTTAGCGCATCCCCGTTTGCTAAAGGAAATGAGTATTTCGTAACTACAAATTGGGAAAAAAAGGAAGTCAGTAGTCTGGAACTGGTACGACTTTGCAGTTTCGGAGAGTGCACGTAGATCACATGGCATTAAAGGAAGTTGATGACTGCATCCATCCTTCCGTTTGTTTCTTGATTCACATACTGGGCAGCTAACTGATGCACATTTAAGCACCCACACACACACTCGGTTAGCTTTGCATTGGCCCCTTTGGCAAACGAGTGTGTCGCATATCAAGTCTCTCTTAGCAGAGGCGGAGTGAGAAGGGGGGGCTGGAGTAGCACCGGACCCTGATTTGACCCTGACATGTTTGAAATTTAATCCATTGTCTTTAGTAGTTTTAACAAAAAAATCGAGTTTTCAGAGAAAAAAAATAGAGCTTTTATTTTTGCCCTAAATTGCCAGAAAACTTGTATTTTAACATCCTTATTTCCGTTGCTTCATACAGATGAACTATTATTGTAACAGGCAAATCTTGTGATTTTCTTTACTTTTAAACAGATGTTCAGTGCTATGAAAGAGTACGATGAATTGACGGTGCTGGAAGAAATCCATCAGGAGCTCATGTCTCAAGGTGACTAATTAATGATCCACCGTTGGTCAATAATGTTAATCATTTTAGAATAAATGGCTTTGCTGCAGTTAAAGCTGAATGTCTTTCATGTCACATAAATCAAATGTTCTTGAGATCATTTAAACAGCAGTTTGGTGGTTTTTGCCACACATTCTTAGCTGGATTTGGGTTTGGATGTTTTTTGGTCCATTTTGACACATGAATAAACTTTGATCTCAAGCCTGATCAGAGCTCTTTTTACTTTTTTTGTCTACTGCAGAAATGTCAATAATTGAAGAATATGAGAGGAACCTCCAGCTGGAACAGCAGTACATATCTTCTGTTGTGGATGGAATGGATGACATTCATATCATTTGCCCCATATGTCACATGTAAGTCTAAATATAATTTATGAAGGCAGAAAGCTAAAGAGATTGTTAACCCTGTTTCCGTAATACAGTTTTCATGCCAGGCAGTTGGTCTCATTCTAATTTTCTCCATAATGGCCGCAAAGAGTTTTTTTTCACATTCTTTTTGATCTTGCAGGAACAACTTGAGCATCAACAGTTTTTTTGTGTCCTGCACTTGTGGACTTAACATCAACACTAAGGTTTGTGTCCCTCAGTTGGTTTAATTTTTAAATTTGTTGGTCTTCATGGGAATTGGGTAATGTGCAGGTTTAGCAAAAATGTTTGGCCGTTGATCATAAATGAAACTTTTTAAATTTTGAAGCCTTAGTAATTGTGTCCATATTAACTCTAACTAAGCACTACATTTAGTTTGTTTTTTTCTTACTAAAATGTTTACTGTTTTTACTGTGCACAACAAATCACTGCTCAGTTCCCTGACAGACCTGCAAATGCACCACCTGATACCTGATGAAGGTTTACCTCAAACATTTTTGTTTGGCTGATGCCAAGCTCCCTTTGGCAGGATGTCACTTTATGATCCTGTAGTGAGAGCAAGCGTGTAATTCAGCCCAAGCATGGCTTCAGTGTGCAGTATCAGCATTAAAAAAGAGGAGGAGGAGACGGGAATTAAAAAGGAAACAAAAAGATGTGTGTCAGAAATGAAAACGATAACCCAGAGTTCAGTTCTTGAAGGGAGGAAAAATATGAATATTGTGATCAACAAAGTGTGTTGAGACCTAGAGTGAATCACCATTGGGATTTTGCCCAGAAGTTGAGATCTAGCCTGTTGGAGAAAAATATTGAAGTCTTACAATTTTTTTTATTTTATATATGGTCTCTTAGCGCACGTTTATGGTGAATCTTAAAATAGGTCTTGCAACTTCAAAAATATACATGCAAACACGTGACGAACAATTCCCAAATGGTAAACTCAAGACAAAAGCTTTTATTTATGATTTGCTAACGTATTATAGTAAGTGGTTTTAAAGTTATGTTTGTTGGCTCCACTGTGACTAAAAATCCAGAACTAGGGAGTGGATCTTACATCATTTTCCTCGTCTGATTAGAAGCAGAACATCACTCCAGATGTTCTTCAGCATCTCCTGGAGTCCCGCGTGTCGGAGCACATGGAGGACTGTCTGCACAACCCTGTGTTCTCCGTAGCTCCCAACACAGAAAGCAATTCCTCCCTGATAATCAGCTGCAAGGTAGCGCTCAGGCTGTGGTACTGTTGTTATTGTGGTTGTAAGCAAGTTTCTGTTTTAAATTTTAAAATGTTTTTCTCTTGCTTTCAGGCTTGTGACTACTTGTCTATCGTCTTGTAGCACTGGTGTCAGGAATGCACTTGTCGGATAGGTTTCACTAGTTTTTTGTTCTCTGTAAATTTTTTGTGAAATAAAGACATTTTTATTCTAAATGTTGCCTTTGTATATCTAAGTCTTTGACTGATGAGATGCTTAAAATACAATTTTGACCTTCCAACACAACTTGTCTATCAAGGCTGTGTTCCACGTATTGCTTGTTGGATTAAGTTTTAGCACAACTGCAACCACGATACTGCTTAGACGGATACAGAAGATGGGTGGATGCATTCACCAGCCTCACTGGGGAATCTGAAACTGCAGCCAATGCAGTGGTTGCTGCAAATCTGAAAAACTGAACTGTAGTCACATCCTTACAATAACCTTGCAAAGAAATCCCACTTGGCCTAAAGGCTGTTTGTTACCTGGTGTTGAAAAGAAAAACACCCACCCTAAGAATTATATGTTGGAAATACATACCATTGAACCAGTCTGGTTATAAGCAGATATTTATCTAAATATTTTTTTACTATCCATTTAAAAGGCAGGGTCTTCAGGCATTAACACTCACCTGTAATTGAGATTCCTAAAAGAGTTTCTTTAAACCTTTTCTCAGACCGATGGACCTATAAAATCATATTGTTACGCAAGATATTAAATAAACATGACTTGGTGATTACACAGTACTTTATAAGTTAATGTTTTCCACAACATGCTAAAGTAAATGTCTGATAACTCTTGGAAACTCCCTGTTTCAGACTCGCCCATCTGGTAAAATGCTTTGGACCATCAAAACCAGCACAACCTAACATGCAAACAGCTTCTTTCCCGGAGCTGTAGCACTCCTCAACCACTGAGTCTCCAAACCTCACTGATCTGAACTAACTGGATTTACAATTTGCACTATGCATATTTGCACAGCTGTATAGATGTTATATTAACATCTGTTGCTCTCCATTAACAATATTTAATATAAACCTACCTCACAAATATCTACATACAATAATATTCATGTGTACACTACATATTTGAATTTATTTTCACAGTTTAATGCTTAATAGTCTGTGTGATTGTTACATGTCATACATCTGTAGCTCTTACCAAGACAATTCCTTGTATGTGTAACAAACTTGGCAAAATTAACTGATTCTGAAACCTGTGACTATAAACTGAAATAATTAGTGTAAAATGTAGTTTAGTGTGTATAATATAAGACTACATTGGATGAAAATTCACAGGCTTTTTAAACCCACATAACAAGATGATTAAAAGCCATCCAAAATTACGATGGTTTAAGTCTCTATTCTGTTTTCAAGAGGTTTCCTTTTACCATTGACAAGCTTGCCTTGATTCCAACCCGCCTTTAGGGGGCAGCAGCGTGCCAAACATGTGACCCACCGAACCGGAAGACAACCTCGCAGAGAGAACAGAGGCTGGCAGCGGAGAGATGGCAGCCGCGGCTGTGGCTGAGTTTCAGAGAGCTCGGTCTCTTATTGGAACTGACCGGAACGCTTCCATCGATATTTTACACTCTATAGGTAAATGGCACGCACACTCCCGGTAGTGGTGGCACATTATTTGGATTTTCTGCGGTAGAATCTTGACTTGTCCATCAGCCGTAACCTCTTCAGTTAGCTACAAAGCTAAGCTACACGAGTGTCGACCGTCACCCTTTCTGTACTGTTTGGACAGTGAGTCAGCAGCAGCTGGCTAGCCGGTTAGCAGCGTACCGGCTAGCTTTGTGCGAAAGCTAACACTAGCTAGCCAGTCTCGTTGATTTGGCTGGAAGTTCGATCACAGCCGGCTAGTTACGTTAGCAAAGCTAATGTTGTTAGCAGATGGTAAGGCCGTCATTAAAAACACAACTAAACTATAGGATATGCTAATATATATTTATAATTACCTTGTAATGTATTATAGCCGTGTTGCCTTATTTCTTGGTCTGTAATATTTTGCAGCTCTG
This sequence comes from Orestias chungarensis, assembly GCA_032876305.1. Lineage (NCBI taxonomy): Eukaryota > Metazoa > Chordata > Actinopteri > Cyprinodontiformes > Cyprinodontidae > Orestias > Orestias chungarensis. The sequence goes on from JAVLVB010000263.1 coordinate 534,104, forward strand.
TTAGCCACATATCTCTCTGGGTTAGCATAGTTTCATTTTACACTGTTGTGTGACGGAATGTAACCTTAGCATTGGAAACAGAAAACCTATGATAGCTGTTAAGATGTGTGCGTGTTTGTTTCAGTGAAACGGGACATCCAGGACAGCGATGAGGAGGCGGTGCGTGTTAAGGAGCAGAGCATCTTGGAGCTGGGTGGGCTGCTGGCGAAGACGGGGCAAGCAGCAGGTAACCCGAGCATGGCGGTCATAGTCCTAAGCAGTTTCTTATTCAGTCACGCTGACAAAGTCAAAACAGCATGGCAGCTTTGTTAGATTGCTGAGCTGATTTCGTTTGGCTGTTTTGATTACAATTCAAACAGAATCATCAAGGTGTTTTCTTTCATTTTGCCCCCCAAGGTTTAGATTTGAGCCTTTTTTGCCATTTTCAACACTATGAAAATAAAGTTCTGAAACGATTTTCATTCATAACACAAAGAACTTGGTAATTCAGAAAATTTCTGCCTTTACTTCTAATGTTGCATAGAAACTTATTATCCTGTCCTTCTGTTTAAAATAAGATACATTAAAGACTTTTGTTTGTTTGGAAATACATAGAATTAGGGCTGAGCCAAATGAGGAAAATTAAATATCCCGGTAAATTTTTTCTATTATCACAGTATTTACCATATTTTTACATAACTTCAGTGTTATTGTATATTTAATAAAATGGCACATGGCCATTCGTGGGGTTTTTCCATCTGAAGACAAAAGCTGAATAAATATTTTATTGTAACCATCTGCTTCTCATAAATGTTTTTCACTAATAAAGCTCTTTTTGTGATCAACACTTGACTTTTAATAAACAAGACTTCAGCAGCAAAATAAAATACACCATGCAATAATCCATGAGGAAAAATAAATTGGCTGAAACTAAACAGTTATTTATTAATGCATCTAACATAAAAAAATATATATAGTAAAAATAAATAATAAAAAACTCTTGATTCCAAGTAAAAAAAACAACAACAATAATTTAAACATTGTACAGACAATAAATTGACCCAGAATAGTAAAAGGTATCATAGCTTCTCTAAACCATTTTATATGCTGGCAATTTTTAAAAACAAACCAGATGCAGATTTATTACAAACACAAAGTGTAGGATGTGGGAAAACAAACTCATGGTGATTTGGATGCGGTAAGTTTAATATTTCATACATAATTTATACTTGATGTTGGGGTTACACCCATTTTAACCATTCTCAGTTGCAAAAGTCCTGATACTTCAAGTATATTTGATACATTGCCCAGCCCTACATAGAATTATCATTTTCCTAGGGAAAGACTCAATGGTTATGAACAAAAACATTTGTTTGCAAATGTTAGTGTATCTTGTCTATTTTTTGGATTCATTCTTCTGATACTTCTGTCCCTCTGATAAGACTTTTTATCTGTTTATCCTTTTGATCTGTCCATCCATTCCTCCACATAAGATTTCTGATAGTTTTGCTTAAAAAACCAAAACAAACAAAAAACTTAGAACCTGTGTATAATTTGTCAAATCCCTTATACCTTAAATGACACTGTTTGAGTGAGTTTTTTTCCCCTCTCCCAATTTTTTTGCCAGAGCTTGGAGGCCTCCTAAAGTATGTACGGCCTTTCCTCAACTCCATCTCCAAGGCTAAAGCAGCCCGGCTGGTCCGCTCCCTGTTGGACTTGTTCCTGGATATGGAAGCAGCCACAGGTCAGGAGGTAGAGCTTTGTCTGGAGTGCATTGAGTGGGCCAAGGCTGAGAAGAGGACCTTCCTCCGACAGGCGCTTGAGGTAAGGAGCTCACCCACTCCAGCTGATTTCGTCAGCTACCTACATATAGTTTTTAGTATTATGCTCTTTTCTTTAACAATGGTTAATGTAGACTCTGCCGATGTTAACAAAAAAATCTAGATCAAGAATAAAATAATCAGTTTGCTTGTATTTTGATTACTGTTTGAAACAATAACTCAGAAGAGTTTAAGGAGGGTCTTCCTTTACATTAAGAACTCTGTAATTTGGTTTTGAAAATGCAAGGGAACAACATGAATAAATTGGTCTGAAAAGTGTTAATCAGTTAGCAGTAATACAGCCAAATTGTTGAAGCATTAACACGGCTAACACTGTGGTAAAGAAGATAAATGAAATAAAATATGGCAGGTGTAACGTTTGTTCTACAGCAGCGAGCATCAGAGTCTAGAGGTACTAAAGATAATAAACCTTTGAGTCACAAGGGAAGAATGCTCGTTAATCAGGGTAACTTTTTTGAACTGATTTGTTTGTGATTTATTTATGATTTGAATGGAATGATTTTCTCGTAAGACGACGTATGTTGTAAATTGGTGCTATATAAATAAACCGATTCTTGATTTATGTATTTTTTTTTCTAAACCCTTTGGGAACCTTTGAGATAAATCAATTGTGTCACTCTTTGTTGTTTGGCAAATGGGATGATATCTGTGGCGCTCACACATCCAGTTGTCAACACTCTACACTATTTTTGCATTTGAAATGTTCAGTTAGTTTGTATGAGCTAACTTTACGTCTTCACCTCTTTAATGGTTACAAAACATTCACATTGCAGCGCTTTAAAAATAAACCTGAGAGTCCAGGGATTTCTCCTGTTCCTCTTGGCATATTTTGAATGATTTCTTGCCACTTTTGAGTTTGGAACTAGCTGTTCAGAAAGATCGCCCTAAAGAACATGATCCTTACTTGCGTATGTTATTTTTTAAATAACACTTGTATCATAACAAACAGAAATAAATGTGTTTATGTGTGAAACACTTCACCTTTACCTCTTAGTAGCGGCGTCCACATTTAAGAGGGTTGTCATTGTGACCAGGATGTGTTGGTGTGGTGCATTCAATGAAAAAAACAAAACAGAATGCGGGCAAAATGTAGTTTTGCATTGGTAAATAAAACAAGTTTTAGCTTCAGCGTAATAGTGTTGCTGCTTGTATCTGTGAATTTCCCTCTGCTGTCAGTTTCCAAACAGAAGGCAAAAAGAATTCATGAATAAAACTTAATGAAACGTTTTCAACTTATATCTTTCTCCTCACTCCTCAGGCTCGACTCATCTCTCTGTATTTTGACACAAAATGCTTCCAGGAAGCACTACAACTTGGTAAGAGCCAACTACTGCATCCTGTATGTTTTTTCAACTTCTATGGTTATTTAGAGGACTAAAACAAACCTTTGTATAACCTTAAAACACACAATCTCAATTTAGGTTTTCGGGTCGGAATTCACTTTTTCTGTCAGGTCCTCATTCCAGGTAAGAAAGTGTGGTTTAAAAGCAAACTGCTGAATTCAGTGTGTTGTCTCTGCAGGCTCCAAGCTGCTACAGGAACTCAAGAAGATGGACGACAAGGCACTGCTGGTGGAGGTTCAGCTGCTGGAGAGCAAGACGTACCACGCCCTCAGCAACCTGCCGAAAGCCCGCGCTGCTCTCACCTCTGCCAGGACGACCGCCAACGCCATCTACTGCCCCCCCAAACTCCAAGCAGCTTTAGACATGCAGTCAGGTACCCTGGGCAACTCCTGTTAAAACAATAATCCAACCACTGATGTAACAATCCACATTTTAATGGTCGCCAACAACAACCAACCTGCACTCCAGCCCAGCATGAGCAACATTTCTTCTCTTCCTGCCTCCCATTAACTCCCACTCAACACATGTGTAGGAGTTCTGAATGAAAGTAGGCATTTTCCTTCAAACAATAAATAGGTATGTGTTTTCCTTTTCTCGTGGTTCCAGGAATCATTCATGCAGCAGAGGAGAAAGACTGGAAGACAGCGTACTCGTACTTTTACGAGGCCTTTGAGGGTTATGACTCTATTGACAGCCCGCGAGCCATCACAGCACTCAAATACATGCTGCTCTGCAAAATCATGCTCAATGCGTAAGTGCTCTGCTTCACTGCAGCGCTGGATCTTAACTGTTTAAAACAAATGTCTTCTTATGAGCTGTTTAAATCTTTTTGGCTCTCTGTGAATTTGTTAGCAGGAAATGAGATTTAGTTTCAGTGAAAAAGAAAATGTTAATTTCTTTGTTTAGCCCAGAGGATGTCCAGGCCCTCACCAGTGGCAAACTTGCTCTGCGACACGCAGGCAGGCAGGTAAGATTTTTATTTATTATTCGCATTTGTCAATATGTTTTGTTTTTTTTCACATTTCTTTTACAACCATCTTAAGATTTTATTTGATACATCAACACAAATATGAGATGCACAGATTTAAATATCTGGACCTGTATCGGATATTAGTATTGCTGTTATACCAAAAACCAATATTTACCAATAATATATATGTTACCGTATTTTACAGACTATAAGGCGCACTTAGAAGCCTTAAAAACGTTGTGCCACTTTGGTAATTGCTCGGTTTGATTCTGTTCTGATAATTTCTATGTCGTGATTTTTTTGTGCCAGGTTGAGTGCGCAGTGATACAAATTCTAGAAGTCAGCTCTATATGAAGGGACTACAATTCTAAGCTTGCCGAATGAAAATCAAACACACTCTCCCGGAACTATTTAGGATCGCCCTCAACGCTGATAAACTGCTCTGTCCTTCTCTCTCTGCTCGTGACATTTTTAATCCAACACAAGCCTGTTTTCAAATACTACGTTCAGTTCAAGACAAGTTTCAAAGTGAAATTTGAGTCGTGAGCGAGCAGATTTCAGCCGAGCAAGCAGTTTCAGTTGTGCGGGTGTGCGAGCAGCACCGCTCGAGCGCGTGTGAGATTCCAGTGCACACGCATAAAAAGATTGTTCCTTCAGATAGATCCGTTCTCTAAAATGATTATTACTGCGCGCTTAACCTGGTGGCACAAAAATTACGGCATATAAACAAGGCCTTCAAAGTGAAGCTGCAAGTGCCTTCTTTTAGCATCCGTCTTAAAGTACGATGTTATGATATATGTGTTAAGTACAGAAATAGACTCCGTAATTCAGACTGTGCCTTATAATCCGGTGCACCTTGTGTGGAAAATACGATATATATAGTTCTTCACTCTTTCCTTTTTCCTCTGTCAAGAAATAAACACATCGGCTATATTGGTTTTTAGTTGACCGTTCTTCTACAAACCTGCTAAGGCATTGACTGACCAATGGCATCTATACTGTGACCAGTTCTACGCAACAGAATCAGGAAGTTCAAAATATGTTTGCACTCGTTTAACACACAGATTACAAGTATTCTCTCATAACACCTTATCTGTGTTGTATATTATGAATAATTTATCTAAGTCTCTCTGGTCTGCTCTGGTTTATGTTAAGTTTTGTGTTTGAATTTCCTCCCTTCCATGTTCTTTGTTTTCATACATTTTTGTTTCCCCAACAGACAGACTCGCTGAAATGTGTGGCACAAGCTAGTAAGAACCGGTCGCTGGCAGACCTTGAAAAGGTTTGTTTCTTACACCATTTGTCCATTTTTTTTTTAACTGTGAGAATCTGGAATCTAATTGGGTTTAAAAGTAAAAACTTCGATATTTTCACCATTTAACAAAAATTGTGATGTTTTTCTTCATATTTTTAGGCACTAACAGAGTATAAAGCAGAGTTAAGGGATGATCCAATCATCAGCACCCACCTGACAAAGCTGTATGACAACCTGCTAGAGCAGAACCTCATCAGGGTCATTGAGCCCTTCTCCAGGGTCCAGGTAATCATTTTCACTTAAATCTGTCGCACCTTCAAATATATTTATTATTGTAAAGTTAAAAAAAAAACTTTTATCTTTTTCCTAATAGATCACACACATCTCCTCACTCATCAAACTCCCCAAGGTAACCTTTGCATCTGCTAGACAATACCAGTTCTCAGATTATGTAGTTCTTGTGGTTCAGTAAGATTTTGTGCCTTATAGGGAGAAGTAGAGAGGAAACTATCTCAGATGATTCTGGATCAGAAGTTTCATGGTAAGATTTTTATTATATATTTAACTGCATTGCTGCATCTACATGTTTCAGAAATCCTCATTAGGGTTTCTCTCAGCTTTAATGAATCTTCTATCATGCTGTGTTCTTCCTTCCAAACAGGTATCTTGGACCAAGGTGAAGGTGTGCTAATCGTCTTTGATGAGCCGGCAGTAGACAAGACGTACGAGGCAGCTCTGGAGACAATTCATAATATGAGCAAAGTGGTCGACTCACTTTACAACAAAGCAAAGAAACTTACATAAGGTTAGTCCCGTATTGAATGTGGCATGTAGAGGGACTTGCAAAAGTATTTGCACTCCTTTGACTCTGTCCAATTTTGTAATGTTCCAAACTTTAACTTTTCAAGAATCAAGAAGAAACAAGACAAGAAAATAAAGGAGCACATTTCTAAGAAACTTTTGGGTTTTTTTCTCCTTTGTGCTCTGGTGATTTTTGACTTTTCTCTTGGCGCATCACGAATGTTAACTGTTACAGCTGACTGATACCTCACAGAAAAAGCTCCTATTGCCTTTTTTAACTAAAGTTTTAAGTTTTAACTAAAGTTTTAGCACTTCAGCTTTTAATGCTACACTGATAAAATCAAAAGTCTACTGAATGTATCAGGATGTAAACGGATAAAAATTTTCCATTTGTATGTTTGGATGAATTCTATTAACAATATACATCATGTCTTTGTCTCCTCAGACACAATGAAAGCATCTGTCCTCCTCTTGAGGTGGAAATTGGGCCAGTCAGATCTTCTTCGTTCTCCCACCTCAATCTGGAAGGGAAGGAGGATGATTGAGGAGATTACTAACATTCAACCCAGCAAGCCAACCAGTTGTCCGGATAAAGATGACCCAAAACACAGAAGAAGAATGGAACAGGGTGGACTCTGCTACCTTCACTCTATCAGCCCTCTGTACTTCCTGCTTCTTGTCACTGTCTCTTCCTTCTTTATCTGACTGGGTTTGATCAGGGCACACAATGCTCCTCCTTGTGGACCAATCGCAGCACTGCATTTTTCAACTCTTCCCTTGGCTGGTTTCTACTGTATGTAAAATTGGACAAGCCTCCCTTTTTTTTCCCCTTATTCCCCAGTTTTTGTCTGTGCTGGCCATCAGGGAATCTTGTAAATTACCACTAGAGGATAAATATACATACATGTATGATAAACGATGGAAAAACAAGATGTTCTGTTTGTTCTGAGTGCAGACAAACGGCACTTGGTCCGTCTGTATGGTTTTATTTGCCGACTGGCGCTGAAACTGAATGTTTGCTCTTTTTTTTTTATTAAGTTGTGGAACACCGACTTAGGCCAACTGAAAAGTTTCTTCAGGTCATCAAAGCAAACCCTTAAAGCCCTTCCACCACCACCTGTTTCACACGAAATATTGGGGTTGTGGATGACACAAGGAACTGCTGTTATGTCCCCTCAAGACCACAAAACTCCCCTCCCTTCCCATGTACTACCACTACCTGTTTGTATATAAAGTTTCCAAACGCCTCTGTTTATTCAAGGCTGGACATATTCCCTCCGCCCACCCTTACTAATTTTTTTTTCTAATATGTAAAAATAGAATAAATCTTGCTCCCTTAACAAACTTTTCTGGTTCTGAGGGAATGAGTTGGGCAGAAAATGGCGGCTTTGCTGGAGAAATGTAAGCTGTAAAAATCTGTTGGGAACGGAATTTTGCAAAAACTTATGGGTTCACCTTGTATGAATTAGAGAAAGACATGCTAATAAAAAAAAAAGAAACCTGCAAGTTGTGTCAATTTAAGATAAGAAAACATACTATGTTTAAACAGTTTTTTGATTTTTAACCACTTATTGCTGCATATCTTGTTTACGTTTGCCAAAAGATTCTGAATCAGTGATGAATGTGTCTCGGCTCATTTAAAAAGTGATTTCTGTTGTCCTGAATGCATGGCACTGTCCATGAACTGTTTAAAAACAAAAAACGAGTAAATTTCAGGGTTTATGGAACATTTCTATTAGCACAATAAAACTAGATTAGAGTTACTATGACAACAATCCAGAGATATATTGGTAATAACGGAAAAAATGTAAATAATAAAGACCAAATAGAGGGAAAATTGATATAACTTAAGACATTCAAATGTGTTGTTTGGTAAAACCTTCAAAACCAATAAAAATAAAATTATATATTTAAAACATAGGTTCGTTAAACCCTGATCGTACATATAAAAAGGCACTTTGCTGCTTTTATTTGTTATCTTGGGATGCTCAAATGACTCAAATTGATAAAAATCTGACTTTGAACATTTCATAAGGCATTTTTCACCAATGATGAAGCTTTTACTACATCTCAGTCACAACCATAAATCTCTTTGGTCTTCCTCTTGACTTCAGGTCTTTTTGAGCATGTCTAAATGAGTTCAGTCTGACCTTATGTCAAACATGTAACCTGAGCTATCCCTTACAGACTCTACATCCTATCCGTCGTCCTCTCTCAATGAGAACCAACATTTTGAGCTTTTCCTACCTGTCTCAGTACTATCTTGTTCATATTTCCTTTCGTTCTGCCAAAATTTGGACCCCATTCTTTACGCTCTCCTACCTCCACCTTGAGCGCCTATCACTTTTACAGCACACCTCACTACTGTCTCACAGTGCTTACACATGTCTTGTAACATACCTCTCTGCCACTCAAGACCTCATTCAACACCAAAGATCCTCTCTCTGTACCTCTTATATCTAGAGACAGGGCAGCTCCCACACTCGTTCTTCATCAGCATCCTTCAAGCAAAAATTACATATGTTTGTACTCTTTCTCTGAATGTATTGCATTCATGGTATATACAGCATCCTTAAGTAAAATTTACCTCCTTTACATCTTGATTCATACAATTTAAAACGGTTCAGACTAAAAATCATGTCATTCACGTGCGTCATGGAAATCATAAGGCACTAAACAAAGCGTGACCGAAGGTTGGACTTAGATTGCCAAAGTCCAGACTTTCTTTGAGTGTTGCGATCTATCCAGTTACAGTGTGACTAAAGATCACATTGGGCTAATAAATATGCCAGCAGAATAAATTGAAATGGATCAATTTTAGTGTTTTTGCAAATCTTGAAAGTTCAAATTGTTTTATTAGCTTCTACTGACTTTCATACACACAATTGCACCGAGAACACTGCCAGTGATTCAGAATGAATTCATGAAGGAAAATACCAATTTTTTTTAAACTTTAGAATGTGAGGAGAAAGAAATTTTTGCTTAAAGAAATTTTCTTTTTACAAATGCAGATATTTGCTGTATTCTGTCCTGTTTCTGAGAAATACGATGCATAAAGTCAACCAGCTACTGGCACCTGTGAACCGGTACTTTAGCCTAATGTAGCTTCAGAAACAACAGGTTTGATGTCACCGCACTGGTTTTCTCAGGTAATTCTAACATCGGCCTGTAGCTGATTAATTCCTGTGTCTTTGCCATTTCGACCTTTCCATAATTTCCACATCAAGTTCAAATTTACATTTGTAAGCACCTCTAGCAGCATTTGAACTATTTTCTGCCTTCATCTTGAACAAAAATCCACCTCATCAATCATTAATGATTTGGTCACAGGGAACGGGGAGCATAGATTTCAAGTTTACTTTTTTGTTTTCTGTTGTTGTGTCACAGTGGGTAGAGTAGTGGTCTTGTAATTGCCAGATTGCAGGTTCAATTGCAGCTGTCACATGTGCCCTCTGGCAAGTCACCCAACTACAAGTTGCCGACTGATGCATGTATCGGTGGTGAGTGTGGCATCAGTGTAAATTCCCTTTGCACCATACAAGCTAAGTCTGTTTACTACACGTGCTAATAAATCATTTGCCACGTAGATATACTATTTTAACTAAACACAGTAACTAATTTATTTGGGGATGTTGGATTATTTTTATTGTCAGGTATAAAACATGTTTGTACTTTGCAAACATCATTGCAATCATTTTTTTTTAATCGGTGACAGGTTTTACTGTAACAGAGGTTTGTGTTATAATTAATTAAGTTAGATAAATTCTGAGTTTTAGCATTTTGAAATGTCAACACTTTTATGTGTATTTTCTGATGCTTTTTGAGGATCGATATGTTCGGAATTGTCCCAGGAGGTCTTAGACACTGCTAGCTTATACATCCTTGATGACCAGAGGGACCGAACTGTGACTTTGGCCTTTGCGAGAGAATTTAGGTGGATGGGAGCGGTTGCATTTTTCACTTTGTAAGCTAACATCAGATGTTGGTTGAAGATTAGACATGTTGCTGCGTCCTGAAATCGGCTTAAGTCATGTTTAAAATGCTTGACACATTTGAAAAGGAGGAATAATAAAGTAAAAAAAAATAGTTTTTCCTATTTGTGGCATTTGTGAAATCCTTTGGCTACAAAAAAAAAAAAAAAAAAAAAAACAGTGAGAGCTCTTACTTACAACTTCAATACATACAAAATCCAGTATCAACTCTGTGTTGGTTTTTATGACAGATGTATTATAAAAAGATTTCCACTTTAAAATTCTTCTTTCCATGATACATGCATACAGTTAACAGTGACCCCCGGAGGTGACTGGGCCTCCCGGAGCTGATAGATGTACTGAGAAGTGGACGAGATCAGTGGAAGTTGAAGAGATATGAATATTAATGTCTCAATCTTTTATTTTACAAATGTCGAAATGTTTTAAGGATCCCCATGAACTCAAATATTTCTGAAAAACATGCAACAAATCTGAAATTTTAACTGGAATTTCATCTAGGTTTACCGATTTTTCATTTTTTTCTGATCGGATTTTCCTTCTCCAATATTTTAACACCAATAAATTCCTTTACTTTAGAGTACATGGGAACCTTCTTCACTAGTAGAAGATAGATAGTTATCAGGAAATGTTTCCTCGGACTTCTCTGTATAGATTTTAGTCGGTTATTTTTACAAATTGTTATGATGGTACGTAATATATTAGCCTCCCAATATAAAAGCAGTATGAATAGTTTGACACCCCACAGGCATGGATGAACCTATACATATAGAAGAAAATCCCATTAAGAGTCTTGATTAACTGTAAATAACTCCCAGCAGCCCATGGTGCTGGATTTGCATGTGAATAAGAGGCAGCACCTTAAGGCCAGTGTGCAAACACGTTATCAGAGAATCATTATGCATGCAACCTTTGCCTGACTGAGGTTCTGCTAGGCGGGGTTTTATTATACAGTTCCTTGCAAAAGCATTCACACCCACTGACTTTTTAACAATTCATTGTCAAAACAGTGTTTGTATTTTATTTGGATGTATGTGTCAGATGATCACAAAGCAGTGACAGCAGTGATTGTTAGTTTGAAGGAAATTGTGGTTTTGAATTTGTATTTTTACAAATAATTAAAATAATTAAAAAATACTTAACCCCACGTCTTAGAAATACATTACGAAAATACAAATACGGGAAGTGTCTGCAACTAGAGATATTCAAGTCTTTCTAAAAATTGCCATATGTTAAATGTCTCTCCCCTGTTCCAACGTGAACCTTTGGCCTAAAGTCTGAACAGGTTTTTCTCCAGGATTGTATTTTGCTCCGTCCATCCTAAACAGGACTCCCTATGACTTTCTTTAACAGTGGCTTTTTCTCTGGGCAATCTTTTAGGGTAGCCATATTTGTGTAATGGATGCAAAGAAGCTGTCATTGAAACAGATTATCTCACCTGAACTATGAATCTCTGCAACATTAGAATTAAGAGAGGCCTCTTGGCTGTTTCTGTTTTGAATTCATCCTTTGATAAAACAGAAATTTCAATTTGACAAACCTGTCTTAACAGTTTTACGCCTGTGCTATACTGGTTTCATTATTAGTTGATGAGTTGACTGTCTGGACACCAGTGTTTAAACAGCAGGAATGTTAAAAGCTTTATTGTTTATTATCTTAATTCCACTTTAAACATTTCAACAACTTTCTCCCGGACTGCTGTGTTCCTTGGTGTATATGTTGATTTCATTTCACTATGGAACAAAAAAATTCTGGGATTTTTTAGTTTGTTAGTTAGTTCGCTCAAATATTAATTCCACATTCATGACTCAGCAGTTGTGTAAGGGATGCACAGGTTTCTCTGAACTCCTAAGTTTTAGTATGTCCATTTGGTCAAAGGTTGGGTAGATTTAAATAAATATGTAGTTTCTGTGCTAGCTAGAATGCTACTTATGGAACCATGATTGCAACAGAAACAAAGGTCAGCATGGCTCCCAGCTCAGGTTGGCTAAAACTGTAATCCCTAGAGCAACATGGATCCAAATGTTTGCTGAATTTAAACACTTGACATCCCAGACATGAAGTTTTTATTCTCTCTTTTTCTTTAAAGTAATTGTATGTTTTGGAACTTTCAAATAATTATTCTGCTGGCTATATAAATGTATCTCATGGAAGTGAAAAATAGCCCTATAATATTGACCAGAGTCAAAACATAACAGTCCAGTTTGTTTTTAATTTTCATCCTGCAAAAAGAAACCAGGAGTAATGAACTTTTTTATGGGTGATAGGTTTCAACACGATTTCTGGCTATTTTAACTTTAACCAATTGTCAGTTTATCTCAGTCTTTAGTTGCTCTAACCAGGTATTCTGGGTCAAATTATTAACCTGACCATGGCAAGGTCCAAATTGGACCCAGAACTGGGTTACAAATTGGGTTATTTTTAACTCAGCAGTTTATAGGGTGCAGTTGTTACTTCTAAAATGTGTAATTTAGGACTAAAGAGGGACTAATAAAAGCACACCGTTCACAAAGCTTTACGCAATAAAAGATTTCAAAGCATCAGATGTTGAAAGGTTCAAGTCTCGGTGATTTTGCATGATAACTGCATGTCTCAAGCCGTTAAGAAACTCCCCTGGAAGCGCGTGAAGGAGCTTAAGTGCGTTTCTGCGGGGAGGAGAAAGGAGCCAGACAGGCGACAGCGAGCACTGTCTTGGCTTTAGGGCACGGGCTGGGGAGCCAATGGGAAGGAGACATCCGCTGCTTTCTGTCCTGCCTGGCTTGGCTCAGCTCGGCGCGCCCTGTAATTACAAGCTCTTGCTGGGTTGGGCGCCGCCCGCCACGGTGGACAGCCTGGCTGGCTGCTGCGTCAAGGGAGTTTGGGAACGCCAGCTCCATACTGACTGCAGTAGGAGTTCAGAGCGAGCAGGGGCAGCTCGAGGGGAAATTAACAGCGTCAAGATGAACGGACAGTCGTCACCTGCCTATGAAGAGAGGAAGCCTTCCATTTACACCAAGGACTCTCCAGCGAGCCTGCCGGAGTCCTGCCCGGCTGACGCGGGCTTCTACGGCGGCCAGCAGGACTTTTACGCAGCGCAGCAGGCGTACGCGGGCCCGCACATGTCCGCGTACGGCTACCAGCACCACTACCAGCTGAACCCCTATGCTGCCTACAGAGACCCAGGAGTGTTCGGCAGGGAGGTTCAATCTACGCTGCAAGAAGCTGGTAAGAAAACAGCAACAACAGCTAAATAAAGTTTGTTTTACAAAGGTTTTTTATTTAGTCAGTTTTCCTATCAATTATAGATATCAATAAATTCTTTATAGTTTGTTCAGACACATTGTACCTAATTTTAACTGTAAACAACATCTCTACATTAATCTAAACTAATAATTCCACTACAAAAACCATTTCAAATAAAAGTGAATGATTTGAAAGTAAAAGCCAAATTGGACTTTTGTCATTTCTCGATTAAAGTCTCAATTTATCTTTGTTATCATTTTATAGAAGGTTTAAATTGCTAAGAATCAGGAGTAATTGCGTTGTAAATACATATTTATTACAATTTAAGGAAAGTTAATCCCTTTCGTCTCTAAATGTGCTTCCTTGTGATATTCTTCAGTTTTGGCCTTGGTGTTCAGGAAATACTGTACAAACTCTAATAACATTAATTTACTTTTACTTAGAATGTTTCAGAAGTTAAATGCCACTTAGATTTGTTTCTTATGGTTAGGTTTTGCCGTAGTTTAAAGCAGTGAAGTTTGATGAGATTAGAAATTGGGGGGTAGCAATACAGCCTGTTCACCAGTCGGGACTATTCACTATATTCGGTCCATGGATTAAGATTAAACAAGATCTTGAAGAATTCTAAGAAAAACAAAGACTTTTGAAAATGTTCTTCTTGTTGTCTTTACAATGATGTGTATTCAGAGTAAAATGCTTCCATGGAGGTTTGATGGTTGTATTATTCCCAAATTTTCTCCATGCAAAAAAGAAAATAAACATTGAAAACTTAGTAGTTTTTTTTATCAGTCTCAAATATTTACTTAAATTTATTCTAGAACAACTATTCACTTTAGTTTTGACCACTTTTGAGCTGAATAGCTGTGAACTACTTCTTTATTTAAGGTCTGGGAAGTCTCAGAATATTTTAGACGTAAGTGTTTGCAAGAGACAGTATTTTTTATACAGTTTGACATCAGTTGTATCTTTTCCTTTACTGTATCACTTTTTCTGTTCTTTTCTTTTGTAAGAACGCAAAATTCTTCCAGGTAAACAATTTCAAATTGGTCAAGAGTTCTTAAGTGCTTCCAAGAGGTCAGCCCGGCCACTGTGCGATTTACTTTATCAGTTAGCTCCATTATACCAGAGTAACAAAACCCAAGAACTACAAAATAAGGGTCTAGAGGTATGGGTGCAAGACAAGCTTAAAACTCCCATATTTGGAGCTCATAAGACCTTCGTTGAACGGCAAACTTCAGTTAGAAACCTAACTTTCACAGTTTTTAAAATCGTAATTTGCATTCTAAAACATCTCATATTACACATGGTCATTAACATCTTACGCGCAATAGTAAACTTCTAAAGCGTCTCTGTTTTGTTTAAAATAAAATAAAAAACCAAGACTAAAGCAAACAGCTGGTCAAAGAGGTGCCAACACCAAAGAGGACATCTACTGTCCTGAAATAAACATTGGCTGTAGTATTGCCGTGGCTCATGCTAACAGTAAAGTATCGTTTTTTTACCTAAACTGCTTTTTTATCATCTGGTTAGACAAAGTGTCCCATATGTTTCACAGACAGGTCAGCAGTAAATTATCATCAGCTTCCAAATGTAAACCCAGTTTTGGTTTAAAGGTCTAAATGACAGTTTTCTTTTAAACCACAATCATGTTTGGAGTTTTTTGGTTTTGGCTCCAACATATTGGTTGTGCCGTACTGTGTTTATGGGAATTTAATGAGATCACAGGAATGATCACGGATATAAATGAACAAACTATCATACATATTAAGCCTCTTTTGTAGGTGTTGAAGTCATTTTTGAATTGAACTTTGGTATGTTGGGGGATCTCCAACTGTTTAAGGAGATAATCGGACTTTCAGAAAGCACTTTCACCAAAAATTGTGACTTCTGAAAATAAATCAAAATCATTTGCATAGTTTCTTTTTGCTGTGGTACGAGGGTCATAAATTCTCAACTGTAACAGCTTCTAAAACTATAATATGAAATCTCCTATGATTGTACGCAAAAAATAAAAAAGTACACTAACAATGAATGTGCTGCTAGAGATTTTGCAGCATTAAAATACCATAGTGGTAGTTATTCAAGTAAACTATTTAGTTGCAGGTCTATCAAGTCTCTTTTTGACTGTGTGGTATGTTTTAAATATTGTTGATGCTGCATAAGAATTACACCTTGTATGTATGTTTGTATGGTTAAGACTCTCATTTTGAAGGGAAATAGTTATTTGATAGCTGTACATATATATATATATATCATATACATGCCGTTAGATTAACTAAAAACTTTTTCTGGCAGCACTTTGGATACTCGGTAGAAAAATACATGTTTATAGATCTGACAGAAGGACACAATGCTTAGAATGATTTTAGGAGTGAACTTATATGCACTGATTGCAGGAAGATATCTCACTGTTAAGGGCTATTTTACAGGTTTTATTTGAAGTTTGGACTTTTACACTGAACACAGATCCTTAAAAACACAGTGTGACATTCTCTGTATTTCAGAAAAGACCAAAATGGAGAATTTTCAATTCCCTCTTAGCGTTATGGCCATCTTAGAATAAAAAAGGCATACTCAGATAAAATTTTTATTGTAGCTTCTTAGATTTATGGGACCTTCATTTTATTAGCAAATAAGTAAAGGTCTCCCAAAAATCTGTTCTCATTTTCACACACTTAGTGAAGTGTCTTGTCTAGTGAGGTGGATGTGATACAACTTGTACATGAGTTGATTGACAGCCCACCATTCCTTCAATAATTCGCTCTATGCAAATTTACAGCATCTAACTATGCTAAATTAGAGCTGCATGTTCAGCTCAAAAACTAATTAGTAGTTTTTTGTTGATTCTGAGAAATGTGATAATTAGAGGATAGATGACAGGCAATGATAAAGCACTGTTTGTATGGCAATGAAACCAATCTAGACAATTTAGCACTGAGGGTAAATCATCAGCCTAAGGACTTGGGGCAGAGTAAGGTACACTAGTTTGCGTTTGTGGGAAGAAAGTTAATCAAAAAAAAGGTGGATTTAAAGCTACACATTTGAAGTTAAAATATTGCATAAAAATGCTAATGTTGCTCTAAATTGCAGAATAATTTGCTTTCCCTCCAAAAAGCAATTTTTTGTTTCTGTCCTGTAATGTTTGTTGAGCATCTGAGCACACCCTAAAGGGGAAAACAAACTAGACAGACGAGTGTTATGTTTTTGGCATTCCAGTTGGGAGTTGACTCCTGGAACTGGCCCCGGGGGACTTTGGCCCACGGCCACGGTACATCAGGTGTCACGGCATGTCAGCCAGCCTTGGCCTTTGAATCATCCACTGAACGAAAAGTTCCTTATCACGCGAGGCTCAGTAGTCACGCCCGAAACAAATAAATAAACAAACAAGGATGCCAATAAGAGCTCTTCTGTCTCATGTGTACCTTTATTTAGATATAAATTCAACATTGGCTTGAGGAAATTTACAGCCTTTTCTAATAGGCATACATTAACTACTCAGTGTTTTGAAATCATTTTTTTATTTGCAGCATTAAGTAAAAATTCAGGTTCCAAAATGCACACAGAAGTATTCTGTCATACAAAGCTATGCAATCATCCTAAGCCAACCGTCTTTATCTTTTATTTCAAAGCATCCGCACCTTCTTTTAATCTACTGCTCAAGAGAAAGCACTGCTCATTCTAGTTATTTTACTAAAAATGGATATCACACACTAGGACAGAACATTTGATCTTTTTTGCTAACATGCTGTTCGTAGCTGGCTGACAGGTTTTAAACAGCATTTCCTTAATGAGAGTGATGTTGTGTATTTTTTGGCTTAGAAGCAACCATCATCTTATTTGGAAGTGAAAAAGGGTAAAACAACAGCAGTGCACAGCAACAGATGGGGGAGGAGCAGCAATAGTGCTTTATCCTTTGATTAACAGTTAAAAAAAATCTCTGATTACAAACTTTTTTTTGACACCTCAATAACAGAGTCTCTCATGAACAGGAAGTGGTGGCAGTGGTTCTAATATTGTTGCTGTGTTGACATTGTATGACAGTGAATTTATAATTATAGTCTTATCAATGTCATTAACCAGCCATATTCAGAATTAAGAAAGGCATTCATCAGCATATTTAAATACCTACTAATGATATTGGCCACAACCAAGCAGATCTATTGTTTTAGTGTTTCTTTGAATTTACTAAAGAATTTGTTTTTCATGGAACATTTACTGGTAGATTACCAAAACAAATAGGGAGTGTTCAACAGAAGTAGGCCTTAAGGCTACAGCAAAAGTACCTATAAATCTTTAGTCTCCATCCCCCAGTTGTGGGAAACTCTGAGGACCAAATTATAAGTTCACAGTGCTTGAGGAATTTCTTTGAAAGATTTGTGTTACAGAAGCCATTGCTATTTTTGTGCTACAACTTCTCAGCTAAGACTGTCCTATTTGTGTGACAAAGCATTAGATGGACGAGTGTCATTTAATTTCGTCTTTTCCCTCGCCGCAGTGAAAGAAGAGCCGGAGCTGGAAGTCCGGATGGTCAATGGGAAACCCAAGAAAATCCGCAAACCACGGACCATCTACTCCAGCTACCAGTTGGCTGTGCTGCAGAGGAGATTCCAGTCAGCCCAGTACCTGGCTCTGCCTGAGCGGGCTGAGCTGGCTGCGCAACTGGGCCTAACCCAAACACAGGTAAGGCTGCAAGTCACCCATCTTGTTCTGTGTTGAAACAAAAGATGCTTCTGTACAAAACAATTAACTGTGTCTGCCTGAGGGGTACGTGATGATTTTTTAATCTGGTTAGAAATCAGGATGAGCTGTCAGGCTAAGAAATCATTCGAAGATTAACAAAGGAATAATAAAAAAGGGTAAAATAATGAACATGTAATAGGATATTTCCTTTCGGGTTTCAAAGAAAAACAATCAATTGTTAAATTCGGTTTTAAAGTGGGTTATTATTTTAATGCTTGTTTTGCTTTGGTAAATATTAGTAACTTACTAACTTAGTACATTGCTAAAAAGTAAGTAATGTTTAATGAATAAAAGAAAGGTGTTTAATAACATATTTCAATTATAAATAGGAAATATTGAATAAAACTACATCATAATGTGCAGGAAAGTTTATTTAGAATATGATGGTTATACCAAGGAAATCTATTATTTGCTGTTGTGCCTTGTTATCTAAAGTCACAATCTTTACACTACTGATTTACTACCAGTCATTTCTGCTGGAATGATAACGTCCAAACTTGAGGTATGCTTTATTTTATTGTGGCTGTCGTAGATCATTGCTCAGTGTTCCTTGAGTGACTTACAAGCATATGAAGGAGCCTGATCTGTGTTTATTTATATGGCAAGCAAAAGCTAGATAAACCTTACCTAAAACCCTAAAGTGAAATTACTTAAAATGTTTGTAGCACATTTAAAAAAAAGACGGAAGTAAATAAGAAATGTTAGTCTTTATATTTGATCCCTCGTTTTTTACTATTAGAGAAAAACACTGTTAGAAACTGAAAGATAAATGATACTGGAGTGGAGTTTAAGTCAAATTTAAAACTTTCTGATCGTAACTAAAAGAATTTGATAACATGTAAGGATTACCACTTTTTTTTCATATCAACTAAACTGCAAAAATAAGCAACACTGTACTAATTATTTTGCTTCCTCATATGAACGATTCCTTACGATGTGTTTTGTTCATTGCTCATTGTTTTAGGTCAAAATCTGGTTCCAGAACCGACGCTCCAAGTTTAAGAAGCTCTACAAGAATGGAGAGTTTCCACTTGGGGACATACCTTGTGAACATAGCCCTGATGCCAGTGATTCCATGGCTTGCAACTCTCCCCCATCCCCAGCTGTTTGGGACAACACTTCCAGCACCAACAATACAAACGGCGGTAGCGACAGCATAAGCAACATCAACGACACAAACAGCAGCGGCCTCAAGAATAACGCAATGCTGGATCCTACCAGCAGAGGCCCGGGTCCCTATCAGCCTGAGATCAATTCCTCTCCTGCTTACCTGGATGAGTTTAAGCAGCAAAACTGGTACCAGCAACAGGGGGCACATTTAGGTTTAGCACAGTCAGGGCAGATGCATCACACACCATCAACAGCACCATCAGATGCACAGAGTATGCGCGCCATCTACTGACCCCACCAATCTGAACATTCAACAGCATTCTGCTTGGAGCCTTGTGCTGAAAATCTAGAGGTTTTTTTTCCAGCTGAACTTAAGCATTGCTGTAACCCAAATGACCTGAGAAACAGATGCAAGACTTGTAAAAACTTCAAAAACGCTGACAAACAGTGTCTACTCTGAATATTTCCTCCACCTCTCCCAAGTCAGACTCATAATTTTGTGGGGGATTACATGGATTGAAGGGTTTTGCACTGTCTGACAATATTTTGTAATTTTCTATTTCAATTTTTTTCCCATATTTAATGTAAAAACTTTAATTATGTGGTCATTCTAATAAATTATATTCTGGATATGTGTTCTGTCTTTCCCCTAGTGAAACATTGTGCTGCTGAAAATCATTCCTGGGCATTACTAAAATCTACTAGCGTAGTTTTGCCTTATTTATCTTTTCTCTTGTATTCAAACACACTGAAGTTAAATATAAGTACTGTTACCAAAGGTTGGGTAACTAATGAAGCAGTCTTGCAATGGAGACAATTAACTAGACTATGAGACAGTTATCCATTATCACTACAACGTTAAAAAAATACAAGATGCAACATACAATACCGCAGCAGGTAGGTTAGGGGCACCAGTGTTATTTTATTGTTGGTCTGTGTTTGAATTTGAATAAACAATGTTCAATAATGAGGAGCTTTTTACTGGGAGAAGTCTTAAAATAGTTATTTTTGGTGTCAGCCAAGCTTTTGAGAAACTGTTTAAAAGTTCCTTAGACTTGTTTGTAGATAATTTGGTCTCAAAAAAAAGACATCCGGAGATACCAGAATGGCTTGACCTGTCACAGCAAACTTGTTCCATTTTAGCTTTGAGCTCTAAACCTATGTCTGTCCAGAAACATGCTAGCGGCTTTTTGGAATTCTTAACATTAGATTTAAGCTCAGCGTCATCTCATCCATACCCATGGTAAAAATTGTTTAAATAGGTTTAATGAACCTTTTGCATAAACCACCAAATCAGTATCAAATCTGATCTGATCTCGTCAGACAATTCCTTATCAGTTAAAAAAAACAAAAAAAAATGTTTTTTTTTACTTTACTGCGAGAAACTATTAGTTGCATCTTGTCATTCATTACTTGCCAGGCCTGGATGAGGACAAAAGACCCATTTAGACATTTGCTTTCCAGTTTGTGAATTTCTCTTTCGATGCTTTTCAATTTAAGGAGTATATATTTATGGATAAAAATAAAAGTTCACTCACTAAAGCTCAGGAATAACAGACATTTAGTTAAAAAAGCTTTTTTTAAAAAGCTTAAATTTAATTTGTTTCTTTAATCCTGGACTATAGTAACTCTTTATTAGCAGGAAGTTTGCAAAATGCAGTTAAGTCTCCAGTTGGTCCAAAACGCTGCAGCAAGAGTTCTGATGAAACTTAAAGAGAACATATCGCCCCCATATTAGCTTCCTTTCATTGGCTCCATGTCAAATTTAAAACAGATTCTTCTTTTGACATATAAAGCCCTCACTAATCAAGCTCCATCATACATCAGAGATCTTTTTACTCCTTATGTCCCTAAAGGAGCACTTCGCTCTCAGACTGCAGGTTTACTGGTGGTTCCTAGAATCTCTAAAAGCAGAATGGGAGGCAGATCTTTCAGTTATCAGGCTCCTCTCCTGTGGAACCAGCTTCCGGCTTTAGTTTTCTGGGTTTTCTTAGAAACCCGTTCCAGTTAGACTACAATCATTTACCAGTTATAATTTGCAAGCGCTTAAAAAAACTTTTGGACAGATCTAATCTGAAATATATCACAGTAAACTGGAACACACAATTTTAGATTTTTGAAACTGTATTGTATTTTGTACAACATGCAAAGACATTTTAGTCCTCTTATGGCAATTGGGTTAACTTAAAATTAGACAAGCCTAAAAACCTGGACCACTTGTGAAAAACAATTGAGGAGACACTTCTTTTTCCCAAAAGTATTACTACAAATCACATATATCTCTGTATGTATCAACTTAGAAGACCAATGACGCCAGTACACTGTCAACAAACGTTTGTACTGACCATTCTTATCATGGAGATTGTGGGATCGCCTCCCCTGTCACGCTGGATACTATTTTGGGGATTAGCGATAACAAACTGCTACAAAAAAGTGAAAGTGAGAACTTGATGGCCAATTTCAACAAAACCAAGAGACATAGACGAGACCAACATAAGCTGAAGACATTACATACAGTGATAATAAACAAACAAAAACCTTATCGATTTTTTCAAACTGTCAACCATGCTAGAGTGGTCTGGGACCCTGCACTTAAACCTAAAGGTATCCTTGGAGGACATTTAAATATAAGAAGTCTCATATCTAAGTGTGAGTAAATAAGAACATTGCTAATTGGATCAAACTTGGATTTTTTATGTCTGAGTGAAACCTGGTTAACTGATAACATTCCTACTCATATGATGATTGATGTACCTGGATATACATGTTTTAGGAAGGATAGAGTTGTAGGCTGAGGAGGGGGAGTATTCATTTATATAAAAGACTTATTTAACGTCAATGAGATATTATTTGGTGAGCACATACTAACAGGATGTGTATGTATAAATCTTTGTCTTTCACCTCGTATGAATTTTAAAATTATGGTAGTGTACAATCCTCCATCATGTTGCAGCAATGTGATTTTCATCAGTTAATCACTGGTCCCTCTCGTATCACTTAAAATAGTCAAACCTTTATAGATTTAATTTTTTAAATAAACCTGGTCGAATCATAAAAACCTATAACTTAGTGTGCGGCTTATCCGACCACAATATCACTCTCATAGGAAGAAAATGAACTCGAAATCGTCAGTCGTTATAGTACAAAGAATTAGCAAGGGTTGATTGGGATGACGTCTCAAACCAGAATCAGATAAATGGTTGCTCCAATACATATACTCTTAATGTTTGTAATACTATGAATAAGTTTCTTAAAACTCAAACGAAGGGACGACGAAAAATACAACTACCTTGGGTATCGGATGACATTTGGCAGTCCATGAAAAAGAGAGACTACGCCCTAAATTATTTTCTTAAAAACAAAAGGACCAAAGATTGGCTACTTTTTAAAAGTTTGAGGAACAGAGTAGTTAAAGAAATGCACAAATCTAAAGCTAAATATTATATTAATGTTTTGCTACAAGCAGGAGGGAATGGTATAACGATTTGGAAACAATTAAACAGTTTATTGAATCCCAACAATGCACACACTAACTACAAATATGAACTTGCTGTAGCAGGAAAAATTATAACTGATCCTTCTCAGCTAGCAATGTTTAATCATTTTTTCCTCTCTTCAGTTAAAGACTTGGCATCAAAGTTCCTACCTGCTCCAATAGATATACTTGGTACAAAACAAACCAAAAAGTGTTCCGATTTGTTTGAGATGAAGAAAATTAACTACTCTGACATACAAAAAGCTATCAACAGCTTAAGCAACTCTTACCCAAAGGATATGTATAATTTAAACAGCATGTTTTAAAAAAAATACAGTAATATTTTAGGAAAAACTATAACTGACATAGTTAAAATTTCCATCAGAACAGGGCAATTTCCCAATGCATGGAAAAAAGCTTTGGTGAAATCGATCGTTAAATAAGAAAGTCCACATGGAATCAGCAATTACAGGCCAATAAGTCTCGTTCTGGTCATGTCAAAAGTTTTGGAGAAAATTATTCTAGAACAACTACTATTGTATTTAGAAAGTAACAATCTTCTGCATCCTCTTCAGTTTGGCTTTAGACGTAATCATTATTTCTATGGGATTTTCCATTGAAATGTTTCTATTGAAAATATCCTGTCCTATACCTTTAACCTGCAAATTACACCATTGTTTACGGATCGGACAAGAGTAGTATTGTAGTCAGTAAAAAACTTCAGAACAGCCTGCAGAGATTTTCCTCATGGCTAAATGATTCTTGCTTAACTCTCAATAT
>JAVLVB010000263.1:575752-620268 GCA_032876305.1 Orestias chungarensis
CAGAAACAATGGCTTGTGTTGTCGTTGACTTTACAGCAATCCCTCATACTGAGCATGCATGTAGCGACAGTGGAGAGGAAAAACTCCCCTTTAACAGGAAGAAACCTCCAGCAGAACCAGGCTCAGTACAAGCAGCCATCTGCCACAACCGACTGGGGGTTTGAAAAGACAGAAAGCTAAATTAGAAGCACAGGATACTTAAATAATAGAGATTATAGCAGCAGTTGTAGAGTGTCACTGGAAGCATCTCAGCCCATGTTCTCATCCAAGAAGCTGTCTCAGCTAACAGAACTCCAGCCCGGGTGTGGTTACTATGGAGAGAAGAACACTAAGAGAAAACAAAAGGTTAACAAGGTTGAAATAACGGTAACTAAGTAGATTGGACAAAGGATTAAAGTAGCAGAGAGAGAAGTGGTCAGATTGTCCTCCAGCAGTCTAAGCCTATAGCAGCATAACTATAGAAAAACTTAAATAACTTAACCCTATAGAGTGAGACATGAAGAAGGTAGAGCAAAGGAGAACCGTCTGTCAAGACTGAGTTCCTCCCCCAACCGGATTAGGCTGTCTTCTCTACCTCTCCTGAATCACCTGACTATTACAGCATGGGTCCTTATTACCCGCCTTCCCCGGTCTTCTACTCATCCACCACTTCATCTGCAGCACCATCTCCATCAAAGCCTTTACCGGATAACTCCTTACCTGATCAAGAATACAGGGAGCCGCTCCAAACTACCCCTCAGACAGTAGAAGTGTCTGAAGACCAGGGTGATGTCTACATCCAACCTCCACCGACGGCTCCATTTTCTCAGATTCCGCAAGTGAATGAAATTGATGATTGGATTCCGAGCAAGCTCATCAGTAGTGTAAAAACAGCACAACTACATTTATTCAATGTAACCTGTTTGAAGTACATGAAAGAAACCTGCTAAGGTTGCATAACTAACCACCCCAGCCAGCGACAACACCAATGCCTGGAGTTAGTGGAGGAAGAATATTTTCAAACTAACTTTCACCGTGTCACTCGGCGACTGCTAACTTCACATTTCATTCCAGCTGTGCAGAATCTGCTGAAACAGCATCGCATACAGGCAGAGGATCTGAACATCAAAATGATTGCAGAGAAACTTTTGTATGAACTGAAATCATCGCATGGATTCCAGAGTGATTTTAAAGAGATGTACGAAAGTATGAACAACGCTGATAACCTCAAGCAACTGTGCTCTGTTGAAGAGTGCCACAGTCAGGACACAAACTGATATTTTGATACTTCTGTTTTTTTGTTTTTGTTTTTGTTTTTGTTTTGCTGTACGGTTGTCTAGGAATATAAATAGCCTTGTTTTTCTAGTTATACATAGACTTGTTTTTCCTAGTTTCACTTGTATTATTCTTTAATATTGAATACTGATTTACACTGACTTCTGAATGTTTTGAAATTAATTTGTTGCTAATAAAACATGGGCTCCCTGATTTGAGTTTCTCATTATTTGATGAGAGCAAGTAGTGGTGGCCACGAAAAAGCTAATGAATAAGGTGTACTTTAACCCATCTAACCCACGTAGTTTTGGTGGAGTAGACAGGCTGCAAAGGGTTTTGCAGTATGAAACGGGCAAGAAGATTCCTGCTAAAAAAGTACAAGATCTCTTATCGGAACAAGATACATATACTGTGCATAAGCCTGCGAGAGTACATTTTCCAAGAAATAGGGTTTTTGTGACCCAACCTTTGAAACAGTCCCAGGCAGACCTTTGTGACATGCAAGCCTTAGTGAAGCAGAATGATGGCTATAATTATTTATTAACAGTCATTGAAATATTCTCAAAACGAGCCTATGTACGTGTTTTAAGGAAGACTGCCGTGGAGGTAGTGAAGGCTTTTGATTCAACGCTATGGATCTAAACTCGAAAAATCAATTTCAAGTCTTCCAGAACTTATACGGTACTACCACCACCAGATATTGCAAAGAGTCAAGGTTTATGTTTAAGCAGGGGGACCTTGTCAGAATATCCAAGACGAGCGGAGTATTTGATAAGAAATATGAACAGAGCTTCACAAATGAAGTGTTTACAGTGGTTGAGATGATACCTCCATCGCCACCTATGTACAAACTAAAGGATTTAGACGAGCCTATTGAAGGTTCGTTTTAGGCAGAAGAGCTACAGAAAGTAAAGTTGTATAAGGATAAGATGTATCAACTGGAAGGGATTTTAAGAAGGCACACTGTCATAGGGGTTAAACAGGTCTTTGTAAATTGGAAAAATTGGCCTGAAAAATTCTGTAGCTGGATTAGGGAGTCTGAGCTCCGTGATGTATAAATGCACCGTACATTAAACAGTACAGTTGATACGCCACCATGCAGCGTGGAGTAGAGGACGAAGGACTTTATGTTACCCTACCTTCCAACGGCGGTATAAATGTGTTTAATAACATTTCTTCCTTTCCATTGAATTTAGTGCAACATATCAATTTAGAAGGGTCCTGGCAGGTGGCCTTGACAGAGATTACCTCATTCTTGGCATAATGTTCCAGAAGAATCGGCCCACTTTGAATGGAGGAAACATACGGATGAAAAGTTTATTACAAGGATTTTTGGCAACTTAGAACAGAACTCGAGAGCAATTTTAGAAGAACAGACTCAGATATTTATTTTGATATGAGGAAGTCTATGAATACATTATACTTCCAAGCGGGTGCTCAGTACCATCTCCGTTTTTAGGCCCCATAGCTTACATGCTAGGTGTCAATCCGGGGGAATGGATCAGATTCAATAAGATACATGCGCCCCACCCACTGGACATAAAATCAGGGTTTTATCAACTCTATTGTTATAGCAATGTAGTTGAACCCCAGATAGTAGGAGATGCATACGCCCCTCTACTTAGAACTGTTAAAGTTGAGGGTGGTTTTGGTGATATAATCACCCAGATCTTTAGTCCGGCGGATTATCTCCCTATTACCAGGAATCATATTGAAAATATATACATAGAGATCAAAATATTCCAGTAAATTTCACGTATGAAAAGGTTATTGTTAAACTACATTTCCGACCTGTTAGATCACAACGGGGACTAAGAGGATTTACATATGAATGGAAAAAAAACAAAAAACTGTCCGGATTGGTATATAACCCGATTATTGAAGGCTAAAGAATTCACAGTACTATCGTGCTGCGTGGTGTGAATTACACCTTTTAGTGGGGAAGAAGTGTATCAATCATACACAACATGGTTCAGATAAATCTAAGAGATGACCCTCACCGCTTCATACCCTATTACCAGAACCAGGTTCGGGGCGCTTTACCTGGTTTTTATGGTGCTCCTGTGATGTATGGTCGAGGAAAAGGTTATGCTATAGCCAAACCTCACCTCAGAAATGCGGCAAAAAACATAGCCTCAGAAGTCATAGGAAGGCTGTGAGTAAAATAGCAGGTTCAAGTGCTGCTACTCAAGAAGGATCAGGGATAATGGTTCTGTCGCGAAGAGCAAGGAAACGGCCACCAAGGGAGCGTGTGTTAAACTCTGAAATACGCAGAGCTCGTAAAAAGAAGAAATCAGAAGCAAGAAGCAGGTCTAAACAGAGGAAGTCTGTACTTAGCAGGGACATATTTCAGTAAAGAGAAGTAAAACATTAGGTATGGCGCTCTTGCATCAGAATGTACCTTGGCTGAGCTGGATCTCTTTTCACCCCCCATGACGCAGCTATCTATTGAAAAAACGATCTACACGGAAATTCAAACAATCTCGGCTCTTACAGACACTGGTCCCATTGAATTTTTCATTCCGGGGGTTGGGGAGAGATACCTGGATTTGAATTCCACCTTACTTCTAATTAGGTGAAAAATTACCAATGCTGGCCGTACGCTTAGGTCATATCTCTGCCTTGATGGGAGGGAATGCGCTCTACCCTCTATCTCGTGTGAACGTGAAAACATACTCTATCTCTGAAAATTCCAGGATATGCACTCAAGAGAAAATCTTTCTGGGAACCATGCCCCAATATATAGTTTTAGGCATGGTCCACCACGACACATTTACAGGAAGAAGAACCTGTCACCATTCAACTTTAACCACTTTAACTCTCAATATATTGCATTATGCAAAGACGGTAAGCTAATTCCGGCTAAATCCTTCCAGCCATAATTCAATCAGGAGATATCAGTCAGGGAATTTTACAGCATTTTTACGGCTACTGGTCGTCATTTAAAAGATTTGCCTCTGAGCATCAATCGAGAAGATTATTATGAAGGATTTTCACTTTTTGTGTTCAATGTTTCCCCGTCAGACAATAGTGATGCTTTATCGCCGGTATCTAACGGGAATCTGAGGCTGGAGATGGGATTTCGGATTCCCCTTTAACACACCGCTACACTCGTCGTCTATGCTTGTTATGACTCCATTTTAGAAATTAATTCAAGAAGACAAGTGTTGGTGGACTACTACTAATCATGAATAATCATCAGCTTGAGGGTTTACTACATCATCTTCTAGGGGATCTATTTGCAGGTGTTTGGGCTTGTGACCAACTACCATTACTTAAACATCAGTATACAGAACCTGCGTACATTATCATGAACACTCACCCTTCACATATGCCAGGAGACCATTGGCTACCTCTAACTTTGGAAGATAACCATCACGCTACATTTTTTGACAGTTACGGATTTGCGTCTCATTCAGATTTCTACCCAACCAGCATCGTGTCATTTTTGAAACAAAGATCCTCAAAGATATTTTATCATAATCGACAGTTGCAAGACACTATCCTTCGTGTGTGGAAAACAATGTGTTTATTACCTCTGTCAGCGAGCTCGAGGTTTATCGATACAGCAAGTTTTAGATTGTTACCACGCAGACGTGTTTACAAATGATTTGCTGGTGTCAGACTATGTTAAAAAATATCAAAGCTGCATCAAATATCACACCAACTGTTCATTTAACCATGAGACCTGTTCCTTACAAGTGTTCAAAGATTGTTACAAACTGTAAACATCAGGTTTCACTGTATGTTATTATCATTTAATTGCTTATTTTGTATTAATATTCTGTAATAAAGCAGGAGACTGTACACCCAAACATTGATTAATAAAATATTTTATTAAGGAGAAAAAGAATCTGTCATAATTTCTGGAGAAAATGTAACCCACTGTAAATGTTTCATCCTTTTACGAACACTTTTTCCATTCTTAATTTCATCCTGTTTTAATCCATCAAACTTGGGGGAAAGGATAATCTTCTTTTTTCTTCCACCAAGAGACTCATCCAAGCTTTTCTCCAAACCTGTTGGCTCTGTCTTGAATCATAGGGTTCACGGGCTTGGGGGTTATTAATGGATGAAACTGGTATGTTTAGTTCATTCAGAGTATGGAGGAAATTACTCCAACCGACCGGTTTGGATGTCTGAAGTTTCCTTTTAAATGGTATCAAAAGGTTTGTTAGTAGGTCAAGCATATGAGAACCCTTTGCAACATTTCCTCGGTGAATAAATTCTCCTCGGGATGTCCATCCACTTCTGCTCTTGGACAGGATTCAAAATGTGCTCAGCATTTTTCCGGTCTGTTTCAAGAAGGGTTTTTATTACCCCAATCGCTCTTTCATCCAATTCAGATTGATAAGGTTTAACTGTAGAATCCACCTCTTCCTGGCTTCCGGATTCACGCGCAGGATCGCATTGCAGTGTCACAGATACTTGAGGTTGCTCTACCTGACCTTGTTTAATTAGGGTCAGGTATCGTTGCAATAAAGAATCATATTTTTTTCCTGACTCATTCAATACAGCTCTCATTGTAGAATCCAAATCCTCTTCCGCCGTTTGTCTAATGGAAGTGTCTGATTGTGTCAAGTGTCCACCAACTACCTCCCCAATCATAGGAGAAAGGGCTGCTAAGATTGGGAGAATAAACCCTCCTACTTGACTTTTGACAGCAAGCTTCTTACGTTTTAAACAGGTTGTTTTGTTAGCCATAAGCCGGATAATTATTTTCTGTTTTGGCAGCTTCCGATGTTGTGAAGGCGTCAGTTTAATGTTACCTTTTAAAATATTTAAAGCAATCTCGCACAAGGTATTGAGAAAATCGGCAGAGGAATGTGCAAGAATATCTTTCCGCTTATGTGGAGTGGAGTGATAGAGAGCCCTGAGTAAGGGGGCATTTCTTTTTAAGCTAGCAGACATGGTACCTTACTTTGTTTTCGGTACATTGACAACCGGCCACTGATGAGGAAATATACCTGTTCTCAGTCTGTAATGATCTGGACAGGCAGGGGTGAGATCAACAATTAAATAACCATGAGCTTCTTTAGTTGCATCTTCAAAACTCTCCAGGAAGAGAGCCTTTGCAGACGGAAATATTTGACGTGCTAGGATGTTTACTTGTAATTTATCTCTAGGGTTCTTAAACAACACCATGTTTAGACTAATGGTGCGAGGGTACTTTCCTTGATGAAATACATTTTGAGTTAAGATCAGGACGCTCATATTACGATGATGTCTGTACTATGTAAAAATCTTAACCACTTCAGGATGATCTTACGCTTGGAGAATGACATCATCTGAAATAACCAGATGACTTTGATCAGGAGGAAACAAAATTTCATCTTCAAAAGAATCAGGCAGGCCTTCGATGAATTTAATCTTTGTATTTATTTTTTGCAATTCGGGATACATAGGTTGAAAAAAAGTGTACACCCATACAATGTTATCAGGCATTACATCCATCACATGGTTACAATTTTCAAACATAGTTTTAACAAAAAAAAAATTTCCACATCCACTCGGACCCACGATCATACATGAGAAAGGTGTCTTGAATTTAGAATCAAAAAACATTTCCTGTACATCTCTTGCACAATGCATGATTTTTATATTTTTTTCCCTTTCTTACACCCTAGTAACCAAGGATGTGATTTTTTCATCTCACACCACTCATGTTCCCAAAGAACCTCCAAACATACACCATACACAGACTGTGGAATCCTACCCCTCTCAATGGTAGCTGCATGAATCTGCTCGAATGCAGTTCCTCTCAGAGGACACTTATCATGTGGTAGAAAACATTTGTTCACGCACCCGTGGAACAGACACCCATAAAACTCAAAAACAACCTTTTCACCTTTGTTTTCAGCGTATCCATCAATGAAAAATGGCTTGTTTTTTCTCTCCCCAGCCTTTAACGCTTGTTGTATGTGAATGTTTTTACTGCTCATCATCCACTCCAGCCATTGAATGGATGCAGATGAGAAAGTCTTACAGCCGCGATTGTAATCTACAGGCGAGGGGATTGCTAAAGCATTTGGAGGAAGGAAATTGGTTACAAACACACTCATGCATGCTGAGACAATTGTAATGCATATAAAAGGATCCACACGGGTCTCCTCGAAGAATTGATCCCTGAATCTAACTCATCCCTCCTGGAGATTTAAAACATCGGGAGACCAATAATCAAGAGCTTGTTTTTCAAAACCAAAGACCTCTTTGGATGCCTCGCTGTACCATTCAGTAAACTGTTCCTGCTCACCAGGATTCATTAGTTTCACCTCATAGCACTCTGGTGGAGGAAATGGACCCACATACTGCAGATGCTGTTCGGAGGAGAAAAGGTGTGGAAAATGACCTTTGACCTGAATGGTGAAACCTAAAGCTTTCGGTATAGCACTCAGTTTCATAGCTAAAAATTACAGACTATCGATGATTCTCAAGCTGTAATCACGGTCTGTAAAACACAGGATTTAGCTTCCCTGCATGATGAGTTGAGTTTGAATACCTAAATGTATCATAGCACTAAGGATCAAGTAACTGTCATATCCACGTGCATTGTGAGCAATGAAAGTCCAACCCTTTTACAATGGCCTGCTGAAATGTAAAATAAATTTATGAACACAATCTAGATCGTAAGCATGCCATTGTACACCACTCAATATTTTAGCACAGGCTAGAAAGGGCACATGTACCCCCCTCTTATCAAAAAAGTATTCAAAATCATAAAAAATCAGCTTCTCATCAAGTTGATCCTCTGCCTCTCTAGGCTGAATGTAGCACTCATGTTCACCCAGTGTAACATCTGTACCGGGAGGCAATTTTACACCACATGTAACACATTTTACCTTACAAACATGCAGAGTTTTCTGCTTTGTTATTGGGATATAACACTATCTATTACACATACAGCACATTTTAGTGGTGTCACATTCACTCGCAAGCAGACCTGCACAAGGTCTGTTGCTGGGATCCTTATGTCTTTCAAAACATGTGGCGTACCTACAGGTTCTGTCACAATCTTTACAATTTATAGTTGTGTAGGGACAAGTACTGCATGAAATGCTATGGCAGACACTGCAGTAACCCTGACAATGATGCGCGTTAGGATTGTCATACCCACTGAAGCAGTAGGAACAGACATGCCTTGACTCTATAAAACCTTTGAGGTTTTTTATTTCGTAATAATGGTTTTTGAATAATAATAAAAAGAGAGGCTTTGTACGATCAGGAAAGTCATGCGTGATTCTGAAGAATACTACAATTTTTCTGTTTAGAATGCCTTCAAATTTACCAATATCGCTGAATGTAACGGATGTCTGAACAGAAAGGCCTGCTTGATTTTGCCACTCTCTCCCTTGTTCTATAGCCTGTTTGTTGTTAAAGTGGGGATTCGACAGATATTCCAAACTTATTGTAAAACAAAAATGGTTATCCATATTTTGTGTAAAATAGAGATGACGTCTTTTCTTATTAAGCAGTTCACAGTCGAGTGTTTTTTCAGCTTTACGTTTTGAGCCACCTGTAGGATTCCTAACCACCTGAAGAACCAATTCTAGGTTTTCGTTTATCGGCAGTTCTGCGTTAGATTGAACTATGTCATCTAAAAAGTCTCTAAACGCTGACAGAATGTCTTCATCATCTGTGACTGGAACTGTAATGTGACGATCAATGTTTCCCCCTACAAATTCTAACTGCACCACGTCTTTACGCCCCGCTAAGCAATCTGCAGTTTCAACCATTTCTATAAAAATGTTCATGAAATCGGTATAAAATGCAGCCAAGTCTGGAACCGCGCCCGGACACGGAGGTGGGGGTGTAAAAGTCCTTCTTATTTCTATATTATTAAAATGCTCACGTTCAGCTGCAGGAACAAAAAGCTCTGTTTTGATCATGATTAAGAATCTCCAGATTACCCCCATGTTGAAGTCCTGCATTTTCTGCATCGTATGTTTGAGAGGTATTTTGTGCTGGTACAGTTTGAGGATTGCTGGATGCTGGTTCTGGTATATTTACATCTGCTGCTGCTGCATTGATAGTATTAACATTAGGTTGTTCAGTAGCCAAAGTTTTCTGAGATACATTTGTCGGATTATTAAATGATGTGTTTAAATCTTGAAGTGCAGTATCAATTTGATCTAAGTAATCTATTGTTGATTGAGGTAACGGAATTTCTCTAGTTGCTGAGGGTACTAGAATTTCTCTTAAATACTGTACTGCTCTTCTCATTTCATTTAAAGCCCTTATTTCAATTGATTCTTCTAAAACTGCTTATGTAGGAATATCGCTTAATTGTTGTACCGCATGTATATTTAAATCCTGTCTACTTGGTTGTTCATCCATATCTTATAGGTGTAAGAAAGGTAAAAGTAAAAAAATTTAAAACGAAGTTTAATTTACTATTAGCTCAATGTCGCTGAACAGAGTTTGAATTGGAGTTTGACTTGCGCAAAGAAGAATTCCGATTTCTGCCATTTTTTTCTGGATGTAAATCCTTCTCTCAGCAGGAGTCCTCTTTCTTCTGGCAACAGATGGTTGGTTTAAAACCAGTGAAGCTTCTAAAGAAAAACTAACAAAGCAAGAAAGTTGTTAAACACCATTTAAACCAACAACTGGATTTCACTAAAATACTTCCTTAAACGGTTAATTACATATTGGTAATATATATACATATATACCTGAAATTAATCCGTTGATTAGAGTAGATCTTTTCTTCAGTCTGCGAACGATGAGGCTTTTGGCAGCAGGTCTCAGTGCTGTGAAAAACAATGGTGTTAAAACTCTAATCAACAACCGGTTATACTAATATATATTTATATTTTTTAACAATTATTTCTTTTTATCATTATAAAAACTCATGACATGCAGCGGGAGTTCTTTGAAAACGTGACCTGTGGTTCAGCTTCAAGCAGTGAAACTCCGTCACAAATTGTATGACTCCTCATTTGATCTTTTTTCTTTGACCGCTTCCCACCCCTAGGTTTCATAATTTCCCCTGATCACCATGTATCCATCAAAAACTACAGCAGTTTCTGTGTGACTGGCCCCATCAATACACCACATTAAATCAGTAATATCAGCAACCTTTTACCATCTTAAAATCATTGCCAGAATCAGAGGAATAGTCTCTAAACCAGACCTAAAAAGAGTTATCCATGCTTTCATCTCTTGTAGGTTAGACTACTGTAACGGCCTTCTCAATGGGCTTTCTAAACGGGCCTTAAGACAGCTGCTGAACATCCAGAATGCTGCTGCTCAGGTTCTTACCAAAACCAGGAAATACTTACTAATTAGTCCAGTGCTCATGTCTCTGCACTGGTATTCTGTCACTCTAAGAATAGACTTTAAAACAGCCTTGCTTGTGTACAAGTCTATTCATGGTTTAGCCCCAAAATATCTGGCATATTAGAGCCATATCAACCAGTCCGGACTCTGAGAACCTCAGGTAGTGGCGTCCTGCTGATGTCCAGAGTCAGGACCAAACAAGGAAAGGCTTTATTCCAGTTTTATGCTCCTAAAATCTGGAACAGTCTTCCTGAAGAGGTGAGACAGGTTTCAACTCTAGTGATGTTTAAATCCAGGCTGAAAACAGCCGTGTTTACCTGTGCATATAGCAACTGAAAATATTATTACTATTATTATAATAATAATAATTATTTTTATTTTATTTTTATTTATTTTTAAATTCAAAGTTGATTTTATTGTTTCATTTTCTGCTCTTTTTTTCCTATATAAAGCACTTTGAATGTTCTTGTACACGAAAATGTGCTAAACAAATAAATTTGCCTTGCCATCAGATTACAAGCAACTGCAGAGGTTTCTGGGGTTTCCTAACTTTATTGCAGGTTTATTTGGAACTACAGCAAGGTTGCCAATCCATTTCATGCTCTCACCTCATCCAAACTTAGATTCTGTTTGAAAGATCAGGTTGAAAAAGCTTTCTTCAGACTCAGCACTTCCTGTTTACCTGTCCCCCAAACCAGATGATCCGTTCATATGGACCCTCCTGGACCCTCTCTAATGCTGCATGAAATCAGGATGTGGGGGATAAACCTTTTCTTGTCAAAGTAGCATTAGAAATTTGGAGACATTCGCTGGAATAGGCCAAGGAACAATTCCTCAACTGGACAGACCACAGAAACATGGAGTACTTGAAGTTTGCCAAGAGACTCAACTCCAGACAGGTGAGGTGCGTACTTTTCTCTGGTCATTTTAACTTTCTTACAGACCAGGTACCATAGAATGTCAAACTGGATGACCTTTCTAGGATTCACAAATCCTCAGATTCTGTAACTAGCAGTGTGGAAGAATGAATTTGCCTTGAGTCTGTATGGCTGTCCGTGATCATGTTGGAGCTTGAGAAGGAGACTTAGGATGCCATCACAGACCAACCTGTCCCTGAGTCTTGGCTCATGGATCGTTTTTTTGTCCCTTATGAGCTGGTATATGAAGTACTTCTTCTGTCATCCTGGTATTAGCAGGTTGGAAAGTCCCAGTTCTGTGCCTTTGCATCCTTAAGGATATTGTGTCGGAATGTATACAATGTAACAACGCCAAGTCCTTTCATCATCCACTGTTGATGTTGTTGCCTCTTCCTATCCTGTCACGATTTTGGTCTCAGGTCTCCATGGACTTTATCACAGGTTTGTCCTCTTACAGTGGTTTTACCTGAATACTTAATATCTTTGACAGATTTTACAAGATTTTTCACTTGGTGCCACTAAAGAACCAGGTTCCATTTAAGGAGATGGGTGTAATCATGACCCAAGAAGTTTTTCACTTTCATTGACTCCCCATTGATATTGTCAGACAGAGGCCCTCAGTTCACCTACCTGTTCTGGACATAATTCTGTTCAATCCTTGAAGTCTATATAAACTTTTTTTCTGAATTTCACCCACAAATGGATAAGCACATAAAGAGGGCAAACCAAGAGGTTGAGACTGAGCTAGTCATCCTATATGAGTTCTCAAAATTGTCCCACAACTTAATTTGATTGGAACATGCTGTTAATTGACTCATTTTTAGCACCACTGGGCTGTCCCCTTTCAGTACTGTTTATGATTATCAGTCTTCAGGATACCAAGAGAGGAAGGGTAATGTTTATTTTGCCCATTACCCTGGCCTGAAGTGGAGGATCTCTAAAAAAAACAATGTAAAGAATGTCCGAAGTACTGTCGAAGAACATTAATAGCCAGGTGGGCCATAACGTTTGGCTGCCACTAACCTGTCTTAACCTTCCCAGTGGTTCCTGTTCCTGGTGGTGTGCTGTTTTTCAGACAATTATGTATAATTAATTATTTAAACATTCACAGTTGTGTTTGGTTGAATTTTGGGGTGTTCAGTCTGTCTGGTCATAAGACATATAGGGCCTGTTGCTTGCATATAGTATAAACTAATTAATATAAGCTTTAAGTTTTCCCACAAAGTAAGACATAAATTGAAGAATAATATTTGTAGATACATATTAAAGTAAATAACCAGAATTTTGCTTGTGTAAGACAAAATAAATAATTAAACCTCTCCAAATTTCGGCCCATTTCAGTTTTTAAATAATTGATTAATTACGTGGTTAACTTTTAGAGATCAAGAATCAGTTTATTTTCTATAGCTCCAATTTACAACAGATGTCGTCTCAAGGCACTTTACAAGAAAATTAA
This sequence comes from Orestias chungarensis, assembly GCA_032876305.1. Classification (NCBI taxonomy): domain Eukaryota; kingdom Metazoa; phylum Chordata; class Actinopteri; order Cyprinodontiformes; family Cyprinodontidae; genus Orestias; species Orestias chungarensis. The sequence goes on from JAVLVB010000263.1 coordinate 588,656, forward strand.
TCAAAATCATACATACATCATTACAAATCAAAAACATTTTGCATTTAATTCTCCTGGTTTGAGATATTTGTACCAGAGAACAATAACTTTCTAGTTATTTGTAATTCTTGTTAAACCACATTTGGATGAGGTTCAAACCATCTGGGATTTTTTTCTAAAGCCAAATGAGGCAGCATCAAATCAAGCTTTTCAGAAGTAATTTATACTAAGATACTTACTTTACTAAACTTTGAAAGCAAATTTTGTAATGGCTTTTTCCCAATGTCTTATATTATTCAGACATTTTTTCTTTTTAACTTTGGCTGGGTTCAAAATAGTATAGCAATGGTATACATACATTGGTAATTTTTACTCTGTGTATGACCAGCTAAAGCACGTTTTTTCTAAACATGACTGCCTCATGAAGACTAAGCATGCATTGTTATTGTTTCTTGATTGCAACAACTATAATAATAGCACCTACTGTAACAAATGCATAATGATTACCATCAAAGAGTAGATCAAAGAGGAAGAAAACATTAAAAATCCATTAAGGAAGAAAAAAGGAAATTTCTCACAAGAGCATGTGGAGCACAAGTGTTACAAGGAAATTTTATTGGATTCAGTTTAAAAATACTTTATTATTTCTAATGAGAATTTTAATCTTGTTGTAACTCATAATGTCCAATGGGATTCAAAGAGCTGTTTTAGATGCTGATGGCTGTGTGCAAGAAGAATCTCCTTTAGCACTCTGTTTTAAAGTGCAAATATACTGTAATTGAAAATCTACAGGCTAACAGCTACATTAGAGGGGGCACAAAACAGCAGAAGGGTTACATACACTCTTATTCTACAACCAGTTTTAGACCAAGGGAGGTAAATCGCAAAAAAAAAAATAGTTTGTCATGATTAGACATCCTTTTATTATTCAGCTGTTATGTACAGATCTTAATGACAACAGAGATTAAGCCCAATGTTGATCAAAACTTTAAATACCCCAGTGTTTAATATTGCAACTTATCATTAATCACAGCTTGAAGTATTTTGTTGCAAATGAGGCACTCTGTTTTCTCAGCTGTGAGAGTTCTGCATTCTACTTGGCAAAGGCCTAGAGTTTCCTTCAGACTTTTGTGTTGTCTTTTATGAATTTAACATTTCAAATCTCATCAAAATAGGTCGTGTTTTCTACACTGAGATGTCCAACAATACCCCTTGTGTGGGTTTTTGGTTGATGTGTCCAAATTTTACAACAACATAATTCTTTGACTTGTGCCCTTCTTCTGGCCATCAGTTATGACCAAGTTCCCTGTTTCATTTCTAAATTACACATTCCGAAAACATCACAATCGATTTTTCACAGTTGGATTAAGAATCAAGAATCAAGAATCAGTTTATTTATATAGCGCCAATTTACAACAGGTGTCGTCTCAAGGCACTTCACAGAAAATCAATTAAAATCAAAGATACATCAAAACAAATCAATTTGAAAAAGTTTCCAATCTAAGGAACCCTAGCAGATTGCATCGAGTCATTGACTTGCAGCGTTCACTCCTCTGGAATCAGCAGACCAAAACAATGGCTTGTGTTGTCGTTGACTTTACAGCAATCCCTCATACTGAGCATGCATGTAGCGACAGTGGAGAGGAAAAAATCCCCTTTAACAGGAAGAAACCTCCAGCAGAACCAGGCTCAGTACAAGCAACCATCTGCCACAACCGACTGGGGGTTTGAAAAGACAGAAAACTAAATTAGAAGCACAGGATACTGAAATAATAGAGATTATAGCACCAGTTGTAGAACGTCACTGGAAGCCTCTCAGCCCATGTTCTCATCCAAGAAGCTGTCTCAGCTAACAGAAAGCCAGCCCGGGTGTGGTTACTATGGAGAGAACACTAAGAGAAAACAAAAGGTTAACAAGGTTGAAATAACGGTAACTAAGTAGATTGGACAAAGGAAGAAAGTAGCAGAGAGAGAAGTGGTCAGATTGTCCTCCAGCAGTCGAAGCCTATAGCAGCATAACTATAGAAAACTCTAATTAGGAAGGTAAGGATTAGTGTGCTTTTCATAATTAGTTTTTTCTCAAAATACAACATTGATCAATATGTTCGTGAATTTGTATTTTGGTCTTTGTCTCTAAATAAAAGGAGGTTAATCTCTGTGCTGTTTCAAACAGAGACTCCCCTGATATGACAAGAATCCATCCTGTGTTTTAAAATGCCCCTCCCTATTATGCATTTAAAAACAGCTCTATCACTATTTTCATAGATTATTGAATGTGAGCAAAAAATTTCTGTGTTTTTTTCAATTTGTGTCCTGACTGTTGTGGCAGAATACTTTGTTGGTTTACCTGACCATGGCTCTATTATATTAGAATACCCCATTTTCAACTTCCTAATTAGAGTTTGAATACTAGTGGTTGGTATTAACAATTCCTTTCTATGTCCCTTAACTGTTGTATAAAGCTTGAATATCTTCCTACTGCAAAGCCTTTGATAATTGTTTGCCTGTCCTTTGGAATCCAGCAATGTAAGCACAGTAGTGGATAAAACATACATGCTTCTTTTCAGAACTCAGATTGACACGGAATTGTTAAAGATCATAGATGAGGATACCCTTAATAGCCATATATTTCAACTATTGTTTATTTTCACAAAGAAAAGCTTGTACTTCTTTAGTTTTCTTGTTTTGTTTTTTCATTAGCGGCTTTGCCAAACACAAACATTTTTGACTATTCTTTACTAAGGCTACAAAATAAACTAAGAGTTAGAAATTCTTCAAGGGTAGGTAAACTTATTAGTACAAAAAAGGGCAGAATGAAGTGGATGATATAACAAGTTAACCAAGGATGACTTGCAAATATTTGAACATGGTTGTCAACTAAAAGTGTCTGTCCGATGGCAGTTTAAATCATGCATATAAACAAACCCGCATCTGCCATGACATGACACATCTTTCTCTATCATTGTCTGTTTGATAAATTATAATACTCCATTTGTTTTCAAAATTTTTTTTTTTTTTTTACTGAAGAAAACCACAATTGCAAAAAAGTAAATAAATCTCTGTACTAATAATTTAAATGATCAGTCAGTAGTGAAAGGATTAGCTTTCAGTAATCCAGATTGATTCACTGCAGAGCGCTTATCCTTCTGGACCCACAGCAGGAAGATATTCCCTTGACTAACAATTATTGATAATTATGCCTTCAGAGTGAAACCTTTATTTAACAAGCTGTATCCTAAATTACCTTTAATTGATGTGGTCATTTAAAAAAATCATTGGCAGTGTCTCAAAAGTCTTTTTGCGTTTCCAGATGTTTGGGAGGGCAAAAAGACGTGACCTCTGTCTTCTGATTTATGACTTCAGACAAAATTGCCTCTGGCCACTGGTGTATAAGCTTGCCTTAAGTATTATATGTTTTGTATGTCTGAGATTTGTATGCCTAAGTGTAAAAGAGGTTTTATATCCACTCTTTGATATATGTTAAACATGCAAGTCATGATAAAATAACACTGATCAACAGAGTCCAACAAATACTGGAAACGGAGAAGTGGTATTGGATGAAGAATTGGTTCTAAGTCCCTTATTGTTTATTTTGTTTATGTTGGTGAGGGACACACTAAAGGTTGATGTTAGACACGAGTCTCAAAAGAGTCTAATTTTTGCAGATGACATTTGGTTATGCAGTGACAGCAGGGCACAGTTAGGAGAAAACCTAGCAATGTGGAGGTATGTAGTTGAAAAGAAAGGAATGAAGAATATTTGCAGAAAGACAGACATATTTGTTAAGGAGATTGCCACAAGTGGAACAGTGACATATTAGGAAGAAAAAGTAAAGAAGGTAATGGCAATGGTGAGTACAGAAAAGAGGGGGTGAAGTGTGGGTAAGCAGGTTAGAATAGGTAAAGAAAAATGTCAGGTAGGATGTATGATAAAAGAGTATCAGCAAGAATAAAAGGAAGCTACAAGGTAGACCAAAAAGCAAATTTAAGAAATGATGAAAAACGACATAAATTTAGTCCAAGGGATGCAGAAAATAGGACTATGTTGCAGTGGCAAAATGTTTTAGGATTACAGCCCAAAAAGAAGCAGAATTCATGCCATAAGAGCTATGTCATTCCTTAGACGAAAATAGATTTTTCTTTTACGCTGAAGAGCAACTTCCAGGTAAGATTTTCATAGAATTTATAAATGGCTGAAAAAAACATACTTTGAGGGATTTGATGTGGAAAAAAACAGTTTGATGCAGAATGAAGAGAAACAAAATGTTTCTCAAAACTAAAACATTTAACTGTTTTTAAATGTCTAGATCATGCAAACAAAAACTGCTCAAACCTCCACTCCCCATTAACTTTTTATTTTATTCAGTTTTTCAAATGATCACATCAGCAAACAAGCAGGTTCACCAAATTTTTACAGTTCTTTAAAAAATTTGTGAAAGTCCTAAAAAACATTATTTTGGCATGTTTTTTGTGGAAAACACATTTCATGTCCATAGGTTTATTTCAGTGAGAACTAAAAAGGCGCACTTTCAGCAGTTCATGATTTCCTAAATTTTCCCATGTGGGCAGGACTGCAGTGCTCAGCAACAGTTGCACAGTATATCCTTTTAGACACAACCTAATGTGCGACTGAATACTATTTTTACCTCCAAAGTGGCTCGGACTGAAAGCATGTAGCCAGGTACTTTCCAGTTCAGCTTGCTGGTATAAATCCCCAACTGGTCCAAGATTTCTTGTACATCTATTACATCATCTGAGTCCTTGGCATGGTGTCTTGCTGATGTCCAGCATACCAGTGTCCAAAATTGTTCATATATCCTCCTGAGTGCACTGGCGGACCCTTAGCAGCCATACTGATATCCCACAGAGTGCATGGAGAGGAGGAAGATTGAGGTGGTGGGGCGAGGTGATCTCCCTCAGGTCCACACGGCCCGTTTTTCATTATCTTTTTGTACTTTGACCGTTTGTTTTGAAACCATATTTTTACCTAAGGGAAAAAAGACAGAATGAGACAAAGGGGTCAAAATATAGACTATTCGAATACCCCAGTTTATACATCTTGCTTTTTATTTCAGTTTTCTGACTGTTATGTCAAACATTTAGTACTAAGCTTCCATTCTTATTAAATGTTCATTTTAAGGCCTTGTTTTTGTAATTTAATTTTTCATGAAACTGTGTCCTAACATACTCTGTTCTACTCTGCATTGTTTTACAATGTTATTGTTTACTATTAATTGATAATTAGCCTCCTTTACACCTCAACACTAATCATAACACAAACTCAGCAACTCTCAGTCTTATCAGGTGAAACTAAATGCGATTTTTTTCTTACCACGATGACTATGATAACAACAATAGAATGAAAGGGGAAGCTTGAAAACCTTGGAAAACCATCCTGACTGTCAAGTACATGGTGGTAATGTCATGCTGTGGGAATGTTTTGCTTCAGGAGGGACCGGTGCAATTCCCAAAATAGAAGATTTTATGTAGATAGTAAAAGAAATGCTCAAGTTAAAGCTTCCAATAAAATAATTACAATAATTGTGCCATCAAATTAGTTACAAAGGGGCTTCAGTATAATGAAGTGGCCACTGCTAAGTCCTGATTTCAAGACCATAAAAAGGAAAAAACATATAGGACCTACACACCTAACTAATTTTAACATTTTTGCAAGGAGTAAATGATGAAAGAGAACTATTTTGAAGGATACTGCTTAATAGTTGGCATTTGAGAGACAAGCATTGTGTTGAGTAATACCAATACCAACACTTGGTCTGCCAAATGATGAGATGGCTAAATTTAAAACATTTGACTTTAATGCTTCCACTTCGGTTTATGAAAGCAGACATTAAACCATAGAAAAGCATGGATAGTGATACTAGCAGAATATCAGCATAATCCCTTCATAAAGTTTTCATAAATTAAGATGAATATCTGTCTAGGATTTCTCTGTGGTTAAAGATTATAAATTCATTCTGCCGTTAACTGACATGTCCTTTTCCCAGGATACCTGCCAGTGAAACATCAAATTGCAGAAACCATCTCACTTAAATAAACATATTGCCTTTTTATAACATAGTAGACATTTGTCTGCAACTGATATTAACATTCGTAAGTGAAACCTGTTTTCATTGCATGCAGAAAATCTATTGGCAAGCAGTAAAGAGAAAAAGATACAATTAAAAAGAAATAAAGCAGACAACAATTTTGGCTGTGGAATTGTTTTCTTGCTGTTATATGGTACCGTCACAGTGGGAGGTAATGGGTATTTATAAAGATGTCTGAAGTGCAGATGTTTAATCTTATAAAATAAAAAATCCAATGTTTTGCTTTTTTATTGCCTTGAATATGTGGAAAAAATATCGCTTTATCCAGTGATCAAACAAGAATGATGCTTGAACTCCCAGCATTTCAGCTAAATAGCCCCAAAATCACAGACGTTCTCAACTGAGCCAATCTCTATTTTTAAAGAGTATCAGCAGACCTCACTGTCGTTTTGAAGTTAAACGGCATGGTGGTAAACACATAAAATATAATACCCACTCCATCAAAATAGAAACGCAATGTGATTTAAGCAGAAACATTGTCTCTGCTTTTCAGAATTCATCTCATAAATGATAAAGATGACGTATTTTGTGCATTGCAGTAACTGTATTGTTAGAGTTTATGATGTGTTTGACCCCACTGCATAATAATCAAAATACTGAAATTGTGAATTTATAATAATCAGTATTGATAATTTATTAAATATCTCAGCTACATTAAATGAAAGCATAAATTTGGATTGTGGCATAAAGTTTAATGGGCCAGGAGTCAATCAACAAGGTGTTCAGTAGAACACAGGTTAGCTGACAGGATATCTACAGTAATTACCGGTTCTCATATTCCAAAAGCAGCTTCAGGACAGCTTAACTACTAGCAACTAATATCCCGACTATATTGGAGGCAGTTCACATCTCTTGGAGTGTGCATGAATGCAAATGAATTTTAATACATTTCAAATATTGTAAATATTGTTCAAACTTTATCACAGAAGGAATTCTTTACACGAAAGCTTTACATTTGTTTGATTCTGTATATGTGTCTGTCTGTGTGTGAAATTAATGTAAAAAAAAAAAAACTTTCAGAAATGTGCTACGTGCCATTTCTCAGCAACGTCTGGGAACAGTTGCGATTTCACTGGAAAGTGGTCAGTATTTGGCAGACAGCCTAATGGCATGGAGGAGGGATAGCTATGGGGTGTATGATCCCTATCTTTAAATGTGTGTGTGTGTGTGTGTTTCTTTATATGTGTATAAAAGCACCCACTTGGATTAAATGTATTTAAGTAGCTGCACATGTGTGTATTGGTGTATTACTGTCTGGGCTCCAGGGTACTGGCGTATGAGAAGAATGGGCTCTGGCCGGTACATAATGCAAATACAGTATTAACATTTGCAGACTGGGCTAATTACAGTTGACTGCATGTCTTGATGCCAGCTCTTCTGTGTCTAATGTATTAACCATTTGATCAAAATTGGAGGAAAGCGTTTTCTTTACAGGGATGTTATGATTAACTGATTCACAAACACGTAATTGTTCAAGTGCACAGGTAAAGCAGCTTTAATATGCGGTTTTAAATCCAGATGCGTTTTTTTATGCATTTGATCTTGTAAATAATGAGATCCTACTTTTGTGACCAACAACAACAAGGTAAAGATGACGGATGAGATACCAATTCACACACTAGATAACTACAAATTACTGCAACGGGCTTTCAATGTTTTTAAAATCAATCACATTCTTGGCAGTGTATTGCAATATTATTGCCCATAGAACAGAAATGCACAATGATATTTTGGACATATTGCCACAAATAAGAAGAATTTGGTTAAATGTAACTATTACATATACAAAAATGTTAGGATTCAACAAACTGTGAAATTATCTGGTGACCAATAGGTTGCTTAAGAACTGGCCCTTATCATAAAACCCAAATCCCTCTCCTATCAGTAAGTGCTCCCCAAATACAACAAAATACAACATATTTTACACAAATACTCATGTGATGATTCAGCTCACCTAATGGATGATCACACTAAATTCAGATCTTTGTTCTGGTTTGTTATTGATGTGAGAGGAAACAAATGTGGTTTCTCCGTCTGGCCCTTTCTACAGCCTGTTGTTGACCACAGGATATACATTTGAAAGATTTTAGGAGGATTTATTAATTGTTCTTTTTCTCAACAGTATCCACACATGCTTATAATCTAGCAAAATAATGCCTTTCACTCCCCCTTCTATTTCTTTATTGTTTGGTTATTTTATTTAGAATTATTTGCTAGTTATGAAAAAAAAATAGGCACTGTTATTATACCAAGGTGTAAAAACATGGCCAAAAAAAAATCACCTTGTTGCCACATTATCAAACATCTAAAAAAAATTTAGCCTGCTTGTCAATATCAACTAAACTCTTGTCAAACCGTCAGTTTTTTCACATCTACCTCATCTACTTACTACCTCAGTAAGCATGTATGTGACCTTTAGTACATTATTTTCAATCTTCTGTCGTTACAGTGCAATATTAGTACAAGAGGCAGTGGCAAATCAATGGATCATCTCATATTTCTAGTGTAAACAGTCCCAGTGTAGCAGTTAATTCACAGGGGATTAGAACCATTCAACAGATGAAACAGGGTGCAAAGTGCACCCAGTACATTAACACACACATAAATGCATGAACGTATGATATGGCAGTTAAAATGTTTGCAAAATTATTTGTTTTTTTGTTTTCTTGCGTAACCTGCTCTTAACCTAAAACAGATCTTTTAACTTTACATACTTAAAATGGTGACACATGGGTCAATAACTTTAATAGTTTGTTTCATGTCCATAATATAGCTCCGTTGGTGTGTGTTACCACAGGAATTAATATTCAAATAAAGTTGCACTTCAAAGAGTTGGATCACGCCCATAAACTGTCATCGCTTTAACCGTTGACTTTTGGTCAGTAAATTTTAAACCGTAGGTTTAAACATGTGGCTGTCGACATTATGCTTGTTATTGCTAGAAATGAGAATTTCCCCATTGTGGGATTATTAAAGGTTGATCTTATCTTATCAACTAAATAAGTGCACATTTATAGTTGCCTCAGGACCTGCTGGATTATCATTCATTTTTTAAGATTAAGAATATTTATCTAAATTATAATTCTATTCTGTGGCAGCATTTTAAAGTTGCTTTTGTATAAGTCAAACACTTTTTTGAAACCTTATGTTAAGTAGGCCTTTTAAGATCTTTGTACTGTCTGAAAAAGGGACTTGGTTAGGTTAATTGTTGTGATCATTTTAAAATAATATAACCTAATGCTCTTGAGTTTATTCTTGTGACCCTCATTATATATTTAGCTAAATTACTGTTTTGGGATTTATTATTTGTATTGATAATTGGTTTGTTAAGTGTATTTTTCATTTTATTGTCTTATATTCAGTCTGATAAACCAAACCAAGATATTGAGGCTCTTAGAAGAAAAAGCTTATGTTAAAATATCTAAATTTGGTTTAGTTAGACACAAAAAATTGTATTTATAATTCTTTTATCTTTCTCAGCATATAATGTAATTGTGGCCAAGTTTAGTGAAAGAAAAGGAGGCTCTTTCTCAGTAGCAGACACACGAGCTTTAATCTCCCCATTTTTAACCCTTTTGGCCTCAATAGTATCAACTTGCGGAATTACTCTACATTTATTTTAATGCGGTTTGGGCTATTGGGGGTCAGATAAATATTGATAAACATGCTAATAAGCTAAAATACTATGTGTACTAATTGCTGACTTCTTTTGCATTTGCTTTTCTCCTCGTTTAACATTCACCTGGGTCTGTGTTAATCCTAGCTTGGCTGCAAGGTCGGCCCTCTCGGGCAAGGCCAGATACTGCGTCTGCTGGAAACGCTGGTTGAGCGCCTGGAGCTGCAGGCTGGAGTAGATAGTCCGAGGCTTTCTTATCTTCTTCCCCTTCCCATTCAGCCTCACCTCCCCGTTCTCTATTACCGCCGTGGGCTTCTCGTGTTCTACAAGCCGAAAAGGAAGAGAGCAATTTGCTTAATATGCTTACTTCAAAGGAGACCTTAAACTAGTTCTTGAATAAGCTGCTTAATGACACAAATGAAAAAGAACGTTGACTAAAGTGCAATAGTACAATTATGGAAAGCTGAATGTGTCACAATTTAAAGAACATGAAGAAAAATAAAAACGCATTCAAAAAAATTTAATTTACATGTATCACACACGCATAAAGATTGTAACATTATTATAGAAAATTTTGAAAATAGGAGATTTACCATTCCACACATTTTTGTCCAAAGAGATTTAAAAAATATTAGAATATATTATCTTAAAAATATTTGATTCTATCTTTTTTACTATTTAAATTCCAAGACTTAAATGTTCTTGCTGATGAAAACACCCTCAACTTGATGACTGATTGTTTAACCTTGTAATCCAGGAGATCTCTATAGATTGCCCATCACCGCTTGTGTCCAGCCCGACGTCGAGCCTTATTACACTAAAAATGTCTCATTTTAAATTATTCTGTTTAGGGGTCCCACATCCAGAGGCCTTAAGACAGTTGTTACTAATTAATAATAAATTCCACAAAAACACTTTTTAATAATCTAGGCAATGTTGATTTCAAAACATCAGTTTAACAGCTCATAGTAGCCTGACTGTTATAAGCTGACTGCAGACTCTTATATTCTAACTTATTAACCAGAAAAAAAAGCATGTTACACCACAGTGTAGCTCTCGCAGTAAGGATTGGGGATTTTTCATATCATTTTTATCAGTTTTTTATCATAATAAGAGATTTCATTTATCATGACAATTATAAATTAATGATGTTTGAAAACCTCAAAAAATATTTCATTAACATTTAAAATTTTATTATTTTCCAAACAGTGTCTTAAATGAGAGCATTTATAAATATTAATAAATTCTAAAATATGATTGCTTTTATCTATCTTGTTTTTAAAACTTTGTTTTTTAAGAGTAGTATTTACATTTCTGTGACTATCATTAATTTGACTTTTAGTCAAAGTCATACAATTACATAAATATATTATATTAAGATAGCAGAAGCAAAAAACAGATATTTTTATTATATCAAATGTAATGTAAATCCTGCTATTCCATTCCCATTATCGTTTATTGAAACTCATTATGTCTCTCTTACAAAAAATGTAAGTTCTGACCAGGTTTCCTTAAGGTGATTTATACAGCATGAACCGTATCTGTGCAGTCTCAAGAGAAAACAGTTGTGTTGAAGCCAAGGCCCCAAAAAAGAGTTCAGATTTGGTAACCGAGAGAGACAGCAGTGCAACGATGGGCAGAAAACTGAGAAACAATGAGGGGGCTCAAAACATCTTTAATAACTTCTTAATTTTAGTATGGTTAGGAATTTTGTTTAGGATTCCACAGACCATCCGAATCACACATATCTGTAAATGTTAAAGACAACCATTCTTTAGGTGCAATAAGAACAAGATTTTCAACAGATCATAAAAGTGCTATAAGACGCACACAAACAGTAAAACAGTCGAACTTTGTCCTTTACTGTGTGGGTTGCTAATTTGACTCCCTACTCCATGTTTCTCTGTCGTTGGGTCCTTGGGCAAGAAATTTCACCCACCTTGAAAGGTCAGAGGGCACTTTGGCACCTGTGCCTCTGTCAGACTGACCCAGCTGTGGCCATAATGTAGCTCGCCACCATCAGTGTGTGAATGAGTAAATGATGATTTCAGTGTAAAGCGCCTCTGGACTCGATAAAGCTCTAGATCATTTTATTTGTTATAGTTAAGAAACATACCCTTTGTAAAATGATTTTGTTTTACTTTCTCTTTTTAATTTTTAATTTTACAAAATCATCTGTTTCAGTTTTTATAACGTTGAATCTTAAGAACACAGTAAAACTAGCTATGGGGCAACTATAAAAGGATTTTTTCTTTTGGTCATATATTACTGCTTTCTTAAAAATTGTAACATTTGAAATAGACCTAAAAAGATTTCTCTTTATATCATGATAATAATAAAACATTATTATTATTATTATTATTATTATTACTAGTAGTAATAGTATTTAATACCAGGTCAAAAGCCAATTAAATATATATATATTTGTTTCTGTATTACATTTGAACTTAAACTATTAGGGTAATAGGTTATTATCAAACCCATAATTATTTATTTATCTTAATGGTTCGCTACAAACTCTAAACTTCCATGGACATCATTGTTCTTCTTTAGAGTTTCATAAATACCAGTTCAATATATGACTATATGATCAAATCTGACAGGTTCATAAATGCCAGGCTTAGTGAGTTCTTTTGATCCTCCCATAACTACATTTCAAACAGGTTTAGTCATTAAAAAAGTATCTATGGAGACCTTTTTTACTTGTCATTATTCTGTCATTGCACGAGAGAAGAGTTTCTGTCTAATTATTGTTTAACATACAATCATAAACATAATGTTACCCATTTTACACTAACTGTGGAAGAACTCTAATGACTAAAGTATTTATTTGTTTTCCGATTGATGAGAGCTTTTAATTTAAATCGAATGAGCTCAACAGGCCTGGCTGATCAGCGGGTACAGAGAATGATGGCTGGAAGTATGATGGATATGAGGGCCGCTGCGGGAGACCGCAGGACCGGCGTGGAGAGCTTCTGTCCGCCCAAAAGAACCGTAAACACGGTGCTGTGGGCGACCTGTGTGTGGATCCAATTATTGAGATCCACTGTGGCTTGTTGTATTCAGACTGTATTTATTCATTCCCCTCCCATTATTATTATGATTATTGATTATTGTTTCATTATCCTGTCACCATTTCTGGACCTCATTTCAGCTCATGCTGATTATAAAACAAGTCTGGAGGCGCCACATTATAAAATAATATAAACCATAAAAAGGCATAATTTCAAACTTAAATTCATCCAAGATTTAGACTCAATTCTATTTTTTCTACTGTCATACATCAGCTTCTTATAAGGCCTACCAGTGTCTTCCAGTCTGGTGTGTCCGAGCGCGCTGCCGTGCTGGTAAGGCAGGTATGTCCCGGGGTGGTGCGCGCTCATCGGGGCCGGGTACGGCGGGTAGCCGAGCGGGCGACCGTACGAGGATGCCCCGGCAGAAAAGGGCCCGTCGTGCTGCGCGGGGCCCCCGACAGCGTGCAGGCCGTGCACCGGGTAATGGTTGTGAGCCAGGCCCGAGGAAGGCTGCTGGTGTCCGGGGTAGCCGTGTCCGCCGAACTCCAAGAAAGCCGACCTCGAGGGGTCGGACGAGACTAAGGCGTCCGACATAGAGCTCATAGTCATCGCTGATGTGAGGGGCAGAGATGCGGTGAGAAACTAAGTATAGTAATAAAAACTACCTGCAGACGGGAGTCATCATAAAACGAGCCAACAGCGCTAAGATTCTAAGCAGTTTCCTCAGAAAAACACTAAAGATGAAGATCAGGAGGAGGATCAGCTACATCCCAACTGAAGGCGTTCAAATGCCATCAAGTCCAGTCAAGTGAAAGTTCAATCAGCCAACAAAAAGCTCGACACAATCCCTCTTTTGGTTTCTTTCTGGAGCTGAAAAGAACAAAAATATACTTTTTTTTTATCAATCTAAGTTTACCGACGTTCGTTTCGTCCGCTGTGGTAAACAAGACTGAAGCAGCGGAGAAGACTGGGGTGTGTGATCCTCTTCATCTCACACACACACACGCGCTCTCGCACCTACATGCAGGCTAAACGCGCAAATCAACGAACGACTTTGATTGGCTGCCGCGCGTCACTGGAGCGAACAAATCAAATGCAGCAGAGTTGAGCTGAGACTGTGGAGTAAATGAAACCAGAGGTTAGTCCAGAAGAGTCAAAATAAGCAAACAAGGAGCGCACAGACAAACATCTAGCAGGTTTCTTACTGACAGATTTAAGAATAACGGGACAAAGGGAAGAGAAATATAGAAAATATGAAAATATTTAGCTAATTATCGTATTTCTTGGTCCTGGTGTTATTAGATCCAATTTAGCACAATTATTTTCTATTAATGTACAAATGGTTCCGATCGTTGTTTCGATTACTTTTTAAAATAACTATCACAGTAAAAGCAGCGAAATAAAAATTGTGATCAGGGGGGTGGGGACGTATATTCGTGCATGCAGGCTCACACACTCATGTATAACTGCAACAACAACAAAGCAAAAAAAACAACCACAAAGCTCATTTTTAGGCTTCTCTAACTTCATTCAGATCATGCAGGAAAACCACAGAATAAATTTCCTTTAGCAGAAGCGCATGCAAATGTCTTCAAACTATTTTAGGAAAATATTACCATGTAACATTAATTTTTACTAACTCTGGCTATGTCATCCTGATTGCATTTCCTTTTTGTTTAAATAACAGCTTATCTCCAACAGTAAAGGCAGCAATAATAGGCCACAAGGGCCCTTAATATGGAGCATTGAAAACAAACTAATACAAGTAGTGCAACAATCTGTAGACATCTTATTCCTCTAGATTTGAATCAAAGTTTCTAAGAGGGAATATAAAACAGCCAACGGACATTTAAAAAAATTAGCTAAATTCAGACCGACATCACAACATTATTGTACTGTTCCAGCACTGTGGAAAAAAAGAAAGATAAAAGAATGAAAAGAAAAAAATATTCAAGTATTTTTTAATGCTATAATGGTGGATTTACAGGATTTCCCTTTAAATTAAAAATATAGGCTATGAGCAAAATTGCACGATTAATGTTTTTAATTAAATCTTTCTAATAAAACACCTGTTTACTGCCATAAGTCGTTACCTTGCTTTCCCTTCTAATACGTGATATTTTTAGAGGCACAGGGGGGAACATTGAAATATATATTAGTGGGAAGCCTGGTTTGAAATGTACCAGTGTTTTTTAGTTTAGTTTTTTTTTGACTTAAAGCCTTTAAATTAACGGTTATTAAGGTAAAGGGAGATTAATACAAATGCATTCCAGACTTTAAGGTTTTATTCGAAGGATAAATCGCTGATTTTGACTGTTTGATTTAACACTATTTTGCCTCAGAAGATTTTGACAATAATTTTGGTGTATTGATTTTAAAAGACATTTACATTTGAAAATGGAGATGCAGCATTGTTTTTTAAACGATAATGGCCGATTAAATTTTTGCCAGATAGAAAATATAATTTGAAAAAGGGAAAAAAAGTTACATTGTTTTAGATATATAATATAGATATATGTTTTAGGTATTTCATTACAAGTGTAGTTACATAGATGTTTGATTGTGCTGTAACATGTGCCTGGAAAATACATACTATTTACCTTCTTTAAACTGTCTACCAGACTGTGAAAGTCTAAATCTTGTAAGAAAGAAATTGAGTAGTTTTAAAGTTAATGGCCTTGTTTTAATATCAAGATATAATAGATCAGAGGAACAAGCATTTGTCATGGAATATTGGTATTCCACATGGTCCTGTATATTTAATGTTTCCATTCCAATGGCTTTACTCACAAGACAATTTGTTGTTGTGAAGGTCTGGGAGACATGCAGCGGTCTGTTTTTAAACAAGACAATCCCAGGGACTTTTATTTGGATTCTAACAACATTTAAAATGTACATCCAGTTGCTCTGAATAATATAATCCATGATGTCACAATTGATTGGAAATTGTCCCTTAAATTACATATTGATCATTTTTCATTGTATCGCCTTCTATTCATCATAATAAACACCAAACATCCTTAACGTTTATACTTTTAGGAGGTTTAATGGCATTTATCAAGTCGAGTACAACAGAGGACGTCTCATAAAACACAATCTAATAACTTGCAGTAAAATATTTATTTTTAAGTGTATGGAAATGTGTTGATGAGTCAAATTATTGCACCAGAGCTGGATATAATGCTAACAGTGACCCCATTTTTATTTTCAATTGCTTTTTTTAGCAATTTTAGTACTAACACTAAATACTACTACTACTAATAATTTTCAAATATGAAACCGATACATGAGCTGTCTTACGTTAAAATGTTGTTGTTTCTGTATAATTCTAACAGGTCTTTGGTCTACATGCATGGCTGTTTCCTTCCATGTATCTAGCTAATTACCACAATGTTATTTATTTTCAATTTGATTTCAATTCAGTTTATTTATGCAGCCAATTCACAACACAGAGCATCAAGTTCAGTTTTTTATAAAACTGTTTTTTAAAAGTTTTCAATCGAAGGAAATCCAGCAAATTGCATCGAGTTGTTGAATGGGAACATTAAAACCTACTGGAGAACCATCACAGTTCAATATATAATTTGCTCGATTGTGATGTTAACCGTGCAGCAATCCATCATACTGAGCATGCAGGTGGCAACAGTGGAGATACAAACTCCCCACCCCATTCTTTAGAATATTGTTCAAGCTTGTCAGATTGATAGAAGGAAAGGATACCTCTAAAGATTAAATAGCAGATTCTCAATTGGATTCTGACTGTTACAACACACATATCAAATTTACCTAATTGTCCAAAGTGATAATAAACCTACCCAAAGAATAATGCTGCTACTGCCTATGTTACTGAAAGGAATGTTGAAACAACGTGTAAATACTTTAGTAAAGGAATATATTTTTTATTATTATTTAAATATTTATTAAAATGTTTTTTGCTTACTGAAATTTGTGTGTTTCCTTTAATTTAACAGTTTACATTTGATTATATGTTTGTGTCTATTAAAGTTTGTATTGGAATGTTTTTATCTGAAGCAGCTTTTTTTGGTTTTAAATAAAACGTTTAGTAGGGAGTAATTGAAAGAGTAAACCAAAATGTGGTACAACATGAATTAAAATGCACGTATCTTTTATTCTTTTACAAAGTAAAAGAAAAATATGGACAAATTAACATCTTTAAGTATGTAGACAAAGTATTTTTGTTGAAAGAAGCTGCAATTTTATTACCGTAGCGTGTCTAACATTAACAGGAAAATAACACTTGGTAGTGCCTGAAGGTATTGGGAGGAAAAGAGACAAACAAATGGAGGACAGTGTGCACATTTGACACACTGTGCAGTGTTAAGGCATGTTTCTTCTACTTTCTTGCTTCTAGATCCAGCTTATTATACCAACATGCTGATGTGTGAGAGTTATTACCCATCCCAGCGTGGTCTCTGGCTTTTATCTGATGCCAGAATTCCTCCCCTCCCTTCCTTCACCTCTGCCGGGTAATCCCTACTTCACTGTACCAGTGCTGATATTTACTGCTGGTGTTTCACTTTGTCTTTTTTGTCCTTTCAGCTCCTTTGTAAAATTTAGAAGTTAGCAGGTAAAAATAGAGACATCCAATGACATTCAAATTATACATCTCTTAAACATAAATTGTACGAGTGTCTTAACCAATAGTACAGCTCCAAGTCCAATCAGAAAAAAACTCCGATCGTGAAAATCGTTTCTCCTCAATTACTTTTTGGTAAAGGCATTAATTTTATGGAAAGAGTAGTCTATGCTTTAATATATCCGCAACCCTTTACCTGTTAGCCTAGAGGGAGGTAATTTGTCATCTGGTGTCAGTCTGATGAGATGAGATACTGTAGAGCAGCAAGACATGGAGCTTATATAATGTAGCTTGTGGAGAGTTTGTATGACAACAGAGAACTGTCTCGACCTACTGCGGCGCAGTGTGTAAAGTAGTCATCTTGCAATCAAGAAAGTTGCAGGTTGTATTCCAGCTGCCTCCTGGCACATGACAATGTGCCCCTGGGCAAGGCACTTAACTCCAAGTTGCCTACCGATGCATGTGTCGGTGGTGAATTTGGCTATAGTGTAAAGCGCTTTGAGTGGTCAGCTTGATTAGAAAAGCGATACATAAGTGAAGTCCATTTACCATTTACATTACTGTCCAAATGTACACGATAGACTTTTCAGTCTGGGCACAATCACAAAGCCCAGTATACGCATGATTTTATGTTGTACACCAACACCAACACAGTAGTGCTTAGTCTTGAAGTTCAATGAAAAATACATGTTTATTTAATGTTTTTTACTAAGTAAAATCTGAAAAGTGTGATGTCCATTTATATTGAGTCGTGTTTCCGTAAACCCCTAAATTCTATGCTATTCTATGTTGTTGTAACCAATTGCCCTCCATTAATTTAATAGGGTAGGTAAAAATATTTTTTTCAGAAAACCAGGCAATACGTAAGTGATTAACTCTTGGAAAGCTGCAGGAATCCTCTGCTCAAGTGAAGGATTCTGTTGGCAGGAGAATATTTAAGCCTAAGAAACCCCATTTCCGATTTTGACCCTGAGATTACATTATTTGCCTGGCAAATTGGATCATCCTAAAGGGTTTGTCTTTTTATGTAAGTAAGTCAATCTGCAAATAAACACAAAACAGCCCCTGCTAGATTAATAAACTTAAACACATTGTCTTTTCATGAATGTTTATATTTCTGTACTCCTACCATGGGTAAGCCAACTGCTTATTTAAATACTTCAATGTTTACCTACAATAAATTATATCTAACGGACCGCTTTCATACTAACTAAGTTGCGATTTGACCATTCTGGTTATAACTTTTCCCCAAACAGATGTGCTTTATTATGCTATTTCTCTTCCTTTCTGACACATTACATGTATGCTAAACTGCTGCACTGTCTGACTGAATAAGACCTTAGGGCTATCTTAATCGGATGGTTGGAAACTCCGTGGATTGGTTTACGTCGCTCCATTCGCTTCAATATGTTACACAACAACTTTGAATAACATCTGACGCAATTTCCCGTCAGATCGGCTGTCAAGTAAAATTCGATGTAGTTTGGCCTTTAGTTCGGCCTACACTTAAAAGGAACTTGTTAAAGTTTTTAAAGTTCTCAAGAAAGGCTAACAGGACCTACAAAAGACCAAAACATGATTGTGTCACCGACTTGCTGTGATGGTTGAGTCGGTCCAAGGCATACTTTTCTGTTAGATTGTCCGGACCATGAATTTTTCATCTACTTTACAATAGCAATAGTTTCTGCTAACAGTAAGTCTGTCTTGCCACACAAAATAAAGTTTGAGGTGTTACAAAGTGCTAAAAAGTTTCACATATCTTTGCTAAACCCTGTTTGAATTGACCTAAAAGGCATGTTGTGTTTTTTTGTTTAAACTGAATAAATGAGTAATGTTCTTGCCTTAAAGAATGTGCTTCAAACAACCTCTGCTGTCAGAGACCAAAATGGAAATGAGTCTACCTGAGTTAGGTGAGAATGTCATCTTCTAAAAACATGTCCTTTGGCCCATTGGGATGTCATCATTATTCTTATTCTTTTAGAAATTGTCTGAATGGCTCAATGAGCATCATTAGACTGACATGAAAAAAAAATCTCATGTAAAAACTGAACTGCTACACCTCTGTTACTCTGTGTGGTCAGGTCAATGTTGCCTGTGTGCCTCCTCTGCTAAGACTGTAATTATGGCGTGCCCATTATGGAGTGCAGAACAAAGGCGAGCCCTGCAGCACTGCAGCAGCCCGAGAGCAGAGGGATGTGCTGCTGCGTCTATTCACACTGCAGTTAATAACAATACTTCTCAACGCACTGCAGACAGTTTGGCGTCAACCCGCCCACGTGTGTCTCCTTCGATATGTTTGTGTATGAGAAACTGACTCTAGGGAGGGAGCAGGGCGTGTATGACAGGAGAAAAGAGACAGAAAGGTTGGGATGGGTTTGGGTAGGGAAAGTTAGGAAGTTTTAGTTTACCACAATACAATTTACAGGATGGCCTTTTGGGGTTATTCTTTGAAACAGGGCGCTTACTAAACTAAAGTGGATATGACATATGAAATTATTTCCATAGTAAGCGTGATTTGAGCATGGTTAATTTTCCTTCACACTGTCTACTTCTGTTAAACTGTATACAGAACCTATATCTTTCTTACTAAATGATTGTTTCCTTGCCAGTCTTTCATAATATCATATTCATAGAGTGCACCAGTAGTTTTACTGTCAACAGATATGAGCTTTGGATCTTTGTAGCTCCTCCAGAGATGATTAGTCCTCTTGTTGCCTGACCTTTCAGTTTAGATTGCTGCCATTGTTATGGTACGTTTGCTGATGTGACATGCATGGCTTGGTCAAACTTCCAGTGTAGTCTTAAGCTTTTGGACGAAAATCTGTTTTTTCACTGTGTGCAAGATCAGGGTGTACTTTTAAATATTTTTGAATGTATTATTGTTATGCTACAGTTACAGGTTTTTTTCGTTTTTGTTGACAAAAACTGCCATTTTTGTTGTTTGAGATCAACACAAAACGGAAGCAGTAGGATGCATTACTTTCTAAATTTGTCTGATATAAAAGTCTAATTCCTATTTGAACTTATATAAACCATGAATAAATATACATTCAACAATTTAGGTGCTGGAATTTTTTTTAATGTATCACAGCCACAGCCTATTAACGCCCCTCTAGTGATCCTAGTTGACAAATGCTGATATTTTAATTCCCATTGAAGTGTGTTGAAAGGTGTTTCCCAGATTTTCCATAATTTCCCGCAATTCCCAAAGAGCTATAGTCACTGGGTCTCTTTACAGGTTCCAGACAACACATGAACATCTTCCTTCCCATATTTGGCATTATTATGTTCAACCATCACTTATTTACATTGAATCTCCAAGCAGTGTTTCTTGACCATGGAGTAATGCAGTGTTACCAAGTTCTTTCCTTCTTGGGTCAATCAAGTAAAAAAAAAAAAAAATTAGAAACTACACTAGCATTATACAATATTTTTATAGAATTTGTTTATATGCATCCATTAATAAAATCAGAAGAATAAAAAATTCCTTAGAACTCAAGGAAGAAAGATATTCAAGGTGTTCAGAAATAATTAATGAACTACTAAGACCTAATCATAAATAAAATAGAAACTGTCTCTAAATAAATGTTTTCCATCCTCTAATCACTAAGGGTAGGAGGGGGCAGTTGAGCTACCAGTGGAACAGCTGTACAAAGTACACTTGATGAGAATGTATGTCATTTTTCTTTGAGACTTTGAGATTCTGACCTGAGCTAAATCTTTTCCAAATCGAGAGACTTGAACTGAATTCTCTTGCATTTTAAGTGGCATATTTGAATTTTTGCAACATTTTAAATCTTTATAACATTTACGACCATTGTGGCTTGAAGTAAGAATCAGTTTGTTGTGTTTACATGCAGCCAGCAGTGAAAGGTTAGCATACTCATCAAGTGTTGTCTCTTCTAGATCTATTATAAGCCATTATTATGTGATTATTTAAGGTTTTAGCGTTAAAACTCAGTTCAGAAAAAACAAACTCCTCAGGAACAAAACCTTCTCATGGCTCCAAAAAGTGTGTGGTAAAGCTGTGTTGTGCTCAAAAAGGTTTAATCTAACATTTGTGAAGATGTATGCATATTTTTAGATCCTGTACACATTAAAGAAGTCAACAATACATTATTGATGTATACAATTTCATATGAAAAGTTTTTTCAGGTGTTAGCTGTGTAATCACGCCATCGGGGAATTTAAATGATTAAAAAAATAATTAAAGCATCAAAATAAATATGTTTCATTAATGGCCAGATGAATGCATGTAGACGTCAGACCAAAACCTCATGGAGATTTTTACACTCTCTAGAGTTGCACAACTTGTCTGAACGTCACTTCTCAAAAAGAATGCTGACTGTCTGGAATGATTACGTCAGAACTACAACCTTCCAAAACATTAGATTTAGAGGTGCTTTAGATATCAGTAAGGATTACCAGTTGAAACATATATTATTAGTGTTGATTTTTGCACTTGTCAAAAAATAGTATAATCTTAAACAAATCTGGTATTATTCCAGTGAATTTGTATTTATTTAATCTCATACCTTTGGAGAGCTCAAAATGGCTTCTTACTACTTTTTGAAATCTACTTTTATTCATATTTGAGGATTGTATGCCAAAATATGCATAATATGTTTCCTGGCAACAGTTGCAAACAGTTCCTCTCTGCTGTGGAAAATATTACGCAAATGAAAAGCGACATCGGCAACTCAGCTGAAAAGCATTAAAGTGAAGGGAAGGTAGGAGCTGTCAAACTGAAAATATTTTGTGTTTGCGTTGATGCTTGCGTCAGTGATAGTGCTTATTACGTTCAGTGATCAAAGTGTTAACATTACCACGAACATGCCCTTTAGCCAAAAATGCTAACTCTGTGGTAATCAAGGTTGTTCTACAGGAAACCATGTCATTATTCCTTTTAGATACAAGAGATTGCTTCATGCTTTGTTGATTTTGAGGAATGTGTGTATAACTTGGTTGCTATTAGCAACCTTAAAGCCGTTCAGTGTGCCTCCATGCTTGAACATGAAAAAGTTTACTGAACAACATTAAAGAAATCTGCAAACATGAGTCGAAAGAATGTTTAATTTCCCTTTGGGATTATCAGAGTACTTTAGAACTGAATTTGAAGTGAATTTAACATGGACTTCATACCTATAATTTAATATTTTACTCAGGGTCAACTGACTGTGGCATAGTGACTTAAGTGGACAGAAAATTGTGCCAGTACTCCCTTTGAACATATTATTGAACAATATTGAACACATTTGATCAATATTGAACAGAAATATGGAGTATATTTCTATAAAGATTTACCTGCTGACCAATAGATAAAAAGTGGCGTAAAATTTGCTGCTCTAGGTTTCTTCTCCAACACTTTAACGCCAATGAATCTTTTCATCAACTGCAGGCAAACTGGTCAGAGTTGATGGGATTGTTAGAATAACACATAAAAATCCTAATAGAAATTAGTCAAAGACTACAAAACATAAACATGTGGATGACTTTAAACTTTCTGCTCTTGAACTCTGAAAAGACAGAAGTAGTTATCTTTGGACCAAAACCTCTAAACAAGAAACTGCTTAGTCAAACTATTAAACTGGATAGCATCAAATTGGCTTCTGGTACCAATGTAAAGAACCTTGGTGTTATTTTTGATCAGGAAATGTCTTTCAAGTCCCATATAAAACAGGTCTCTAAGATTTCCTCCTTTCACCTTAGGAATATAGCAAAAATTGGAAATATTCCCTCCAGGACTGATGCTGAAAAACTAGTCCATGCATTTGTTACTTCAAGGCAAGACTATTGTAACTCCTTATTAGCAGGAAGCTCGCAAATTGCAATAGAAATTCTTAAGTTGGTCCAAAACGCTGCAGTACGAATTTTGATGAAACTTAAAAAGAGAGATCAAATCTCCCCTATTTTAGCTCCCCTTCATTGGCTCCCTGTGAAATTTAGAATAGATTTTAAGATTCTTCTTTTGACATGTAAAGTCCTAAGGAGGCTCAGTCGAGCTGGACTCGGGAGCTCAATCCTCACCTCCTTCCACCGATGTGTGGTGTAGAGCGACTTGTGCTCCAGCATCAACGTGTGGCATGAAAGCTGCTCAGCTGCAGACAGGAAAGCTCTGCAGAGGGTGGTGAAGATCACACAGAGGATTGTCGGAGTCAGCCTCCCCAGCACCACAGACATTTACACCTCCAGATGCAGGAAAAGGGCCACCTGCATCAGGAAGGATCCCACACACCCAGCACACTTACTTTTTGTCCCGCTCCCCTCAGGCAGGAGGCTGCGGAGCATCAAGTGTAAAACAATCCGTCTGAGAAACAGCTTAATTCCTGAAGCTGTGAGGCTCTCGAACTCCACCTGAACAACAACTGCGCTGACACTTTACATCGACAAATACATTCTGATCACCTTCACATACCCGCACTGAGACACTTTAAATGGACTGAGACACTTTAAACGGCTATAGTAACTTGCACAACAAATTCATTCATTCATTCATTCATCCATTCATGCTGCTGCTACTCCAAACCCCCTACACCCTTATATTCTGTATATTTTCTGTATATTTTGTGTTTATTACATTCTATTTAAATTTGATTTTAGTTTTTTTTTTACTTTATTTTATCTGTTTTAATATTAACTCTTGGGTGAAACTGGATCGTGAGAATACAATTTCGTTCCACCTCATGTACCACATGTGTTGCGAATGACAATAAAGTCTCCTTGAATGCTTGAATCCTAAAGCCCTCACTAATCAAGCTCCATCATATATCAGAGATCTAATTACTCCTTATGTCCCTAACAGAGCACTTTGCTCTCAGACTGCAGGTTTACTGGTGGTTCCTAGAATCTCCAAAAGCAAAATGGGAGGCAGATCTTTTAGTTATCAGGCTCCTCTTCTGTGAAACCAGCTTCCAGCTTTAGTCTGAGGCAGACACCCTGTTCAAATCTAGGCTTAAAACCTTCCTCTTAAAGTTTATAGTTAGTAAGAGGTAGAGAAGACAGCCTAATCCGGTTTGGGGGAAGAACTAAGTCTTGACAGACGGTTCTCCTTTGCTCTACCTTCTTCATGTCTCACTGTACAGGGTTAGGTTATTTAAGTTATTTCTATAGTTATGATGCTATATGCTTAGATTGCTGAAGGACAATCTGACCCATTCTCACTCTGCTACTTTCTTCCTTTGTCCAATCTACTTAGTTACCGTTATTTCAACCTTGTTAACCTTTTGTTTTCTCTTAGTGTTCTTCTCTCCATTGTAACCACACCTGGGCTGGCGTTCTGTTAGCTGAGACAGCTTCTTGGATGAGAACATGGGCTGAGATGCTTCCAGTGACGTTCTACAACTGCTGCTATAAACTCTATTATTTCAGTATCCTGTGCTTCTAATTTAGTTTTCTGTTTCTTCAAACCTCCAGTCGGCCGTGGCAGATGGCTGCTTGTACTGAGCCTGGTTCTGCTGGAGGTTTCTTCCTGTTAAAGGGGAGTTTTTCCTCTCCACTGTCGCTACATGCATGCTCAGTATGAGGGATTGCTGTAAAGCAAGAGCGCCAACCCAGTCGATCGCGGTCTACTGGTAGATAGCGGACTGATCCCAAGTCGACTGTGAGGTTGTGACCTGTTATGACATGACAGGAAGTCAGTGTTGCCAACTTAACGACTTTGACGCTATATTTAGCGAGTATTCAGACCCTCTAAAATTAACGAAAAAAAACGAAAAAAAATTACAAAAGAAAAACAGAAAAGAAAAAATAATATAAAAAAATTTTTCTGCCAGTCACGCCCCGGCAGGCTGCTACTTGTTCGGTGCGGCCGGGTGGCCGCTGTGCCGCAGGGGCAGTAGCGTGGCGCACCTTCTACGCCGCTACTTGTTGTACCTGGCGCTGGAAAACTCTCAGCACACGGACTACATCCTCTGTTGAATGCCGTGCTGGCATATATATATATATATATATATATATATATATATATATATACATATGTATACATATATATATAAATATGTAAATAGTTCTAGTATAAAATTAAGGCCATGTAAGTAACGTATGGAATGCGAAAAGCAACAGGCTTTTTTTCCCCTTGTTTCTACTGTCCCCATATTATTCTGGGGAGAAAAATTACACACAGAGTTTATGCAAATGCAAACAAACACATACATGTCATTTTGACATGATGGATATCGTGCATGGCAAGAATGAATTAAAAACAATTTAATGAGAAAGCTCTAATTGTGATCATTTATCAGGCTGTCCACTATTAAACTCAAGAGACCAACAAATACAATTCAGACTGGATAAACCCTCTCTGTTTGAGTGGTTGGGAGTTGACAATAACTGTTTTGGTTGGATAAGCTTCACCCTGAGTTCATTTCGGAATTGTTGTAGGTTCATTTGGTTGCATGTCAGAAAATCTCCTGCAAGGGCGGATTAAGGTTGGTGAAAAATAGTTCTGGGTCTGCCGTTGGTCTAGATTCAGTAAAACATGTTTAGAAAACCTACAAGATAATTTTTTTACTATTTTTGATAAGACAGAGAAGCTTGACTTCAATCTTATGAACAGCCAAATCCAGAAATTTCCATTTTTTTTCCAAAAGTGAGAATTCCTTCAATGTATCTTCCCCTTCAATCTACCATCACTCGATAACAACACACCACGATATTTAAGGGCCCTGCATGCACGGACGTAATTTTGAGTGGGAACACAGTGGACATGTCCCCTGCACTTTTTCAAATATCCGATTTGGTCCCCTGCACTTTTTACAGTCCAATACAACAAAATTGTCAGCACTAGGTCCAAGCGGAAAACAACCGCTCAACCCACCAGCACTTAATTGGCTCTCTTTGTTTGGATCTCTTTTGTGATTGGCTGTCTCCTCTGTCACACCTTAGAAGCTAATGTTAATAGCGCCATAGAGAGAGAGAGTTGCGACACTCCCATTGACTTCAATAGAAAAAATGGAGTGCGGAAGTCATGAGGGCCATGGAGCTACTAATAGTTCCAAACACCAGCAATTCCAGCATTGGACGTAGTGCATTCTCTGTGTTTTTGGAAGTGCTTCTACGGTAAATTGATAAAAGTACTGTTGGCGCAGCCATGCTTGCACCTGCAAGAGTGGCTGCGCCAACTCAGTACCTACTGAGTTTAGAGATACCGATAAACAGAGGAAAAACTTGACACATAGTCGACATTACGTTTGGCTTGCATGCAAAACTTTTGTCAACGAGCTGCAGCCTTTTATTGTAATTGCACACTGCTGTGTAGCCACGCCTACAACCCAAAGGTATGTCACCGGGTCAATTAAGAACAACATGTCAACACCCCCACTTGTTCCTAGATGACAAAGGTAAAACAGTGCATAAAATTCATACTTTTTTTCATACAGATACAAACACACCAAATAGAAAAAGTAAGAATTTGTACATTCTTGCTTTGACAACAGGTTATGTTAAAAATATCCGCAACCATTCCAACTGTAGGGCAGTAGTCAATAGTTATTTTGACATCACTGAGTGCAAATCGCTGACAACGAATGTCAATATGCTTGCATCGTTAGCGACATACAGGGTTTTTAGTAAGGGCAATCGCACCTTGATTGTCTTCAAAGATACTAACAGGTGTATATTCCAGTTCATTTCCCCTCCCAGCCAACAAATGAACAAGAGAGCTGCATCAAAATGCGTACAGAAGTCATATCAGCAGTAGGTGAAAAAGTTTCCTTGTAATCAAGACCTGCTGTTTGACTAAATCCCTTTGCTACATATCTGGCCTTGTAAATTGTCCCAACTGGATTTTCTTTGATGGAATAAACCCATCTGCCCCCCACAGCATGTTTACCTTCAGCTAAAATAGTTAACGTAAAAGTATCATCTCTAGAAGAGAGTCAATTTCTTCTTTCATGGCCTCAGTCCACTTTTCTGATTTTAGAGAAGTTAATGCTTCCTGCAGTATTTGAAGGACATCACATGTCAAACAATAACACTAATCGTTATTTGCCAAAGCCTGATCTTCGACAAATTTCGTTTCATAGTCATAGTCAGTATAATATTGAGGAGGTCGCCTCTCTCTTTTGGGATAGCGAGTATTATGGCTACTGTCATTTTCACCTTTTAAGTTAGTTTCAGATTCACATGCCTCCTCTTTCATCTTTTGATGAGTTACATTTGTCAAATCTGCTGTTAAAGGCTGGATTAAAACTTTAGATTTACATACAAAATGGTCATATATGTCTTCATCCGTCTGAGTGTCGCTTTCATTCATTTTCTTTGTGACACATTTCACCAGTCTGTTTTTCACGACTTTCCCTGTGTCAGGATAGAAAACTAGAAATGCAGGGCTGTTTTTATCATAACCTACAAATATTCCTTTTTCACAATGTGTGTCTAACTTTTTCTTGTCATATTTGTAAGCAAAACACTCTGTGCCAAAAGCTCTCATATTAGACAAATCTGGCTTCTTCCCTGTTAACACATAATATAAAGTTTGTTCAAAACGTCTGTTGTGACATCTATTTCTAATCATAGCAGCAGTTTGCATTGGCTCTACAGGTCCAGCCAGATCCGCATGAACAAGGTCAAGTACATTTTTAGCTTTTTCATCTGGGTCTGTATTTCTATTTTGCACAAATTTCCCTTTAATGCACACTTCACATTTTACATTGGGCCTTTCACATTTCCCCTTAATTTTCATGCCTTCATTCACACTTTCCAGTTTCAACACATTGTCATATTTACAGTGACCCAATATTTCATGCCATGTCTGGACATCATATCAAACATTATACTTGCCAGGCTGACTTTGCAAAGTACTTAAATAAACTAATCGGTCCAGCGTGTTAATATTAAAAGTCCTACCATTTTTGTGGATGAGTCGATTCTGTCCTTCTTTGAAGATAACTGTCGCTCCTTGCGGAGTTGCCGCTTTGACCGAAAATAGGTCCTGGGAAAAAGAGTTGACGTAGAGCGCGTCCTTCAACACGATTTCCACATCATGGCCTTTACCTTCTCTCATGCATACTTTAGCTGTGCTTTTCTTCAGCGCAATCCCGGTGGCCCGCTCTCCATCAGCCAACTCCAGCATATGGCTCTGTGGCTGAAAACTTTGGTCAAACTCCTGAAAGAGCTCGATGTCGGTGATGATGTGTTTCGTCGCTCCTGAGTCAACCATGAGGCCTTTTGCTTTCACTGCGCTGACCACGGTCGCCTCCACCTGCACTTTGAATGCAAACGTGTGATCCTCTTCATCCATAGCTTGTTTCACCTTATCCTGCTTTTTCCACCGACAGTTTGCGTCGTTGTGCGTGGCCCTTTTACAGAAACTGCACTATTGTCTCTGCTCTTTGCGCTCTCCACTTTATGCGTACTCCGCTGCTTTATGGCCACTTTGTGGCAGGTGATTTTTGCTCTCCAATGGTCACGTCCTTTGACTCTCATTACACTGTCCTCTCCTGAGCTGGATGCACTAAATTTCTCTGTGCTATCATAGCTCCTCAGCTTTGTTTTGAAGTCGGTAAAAGTTAACTTTTGATCACTTTGTGTAATGTAAATGGAGAATGGCTTAAACACGTCAGGCAGGCCCTGTACAATCATTACAGTCAATAAACCTTCACTCCAGTGAATTATAAATAACAGTTCTCAGACTACAAGCACAATCAACTAAGTTTGCAAGATGTTTTCAACAAAAGTTAAGCATTCATCCCAGGTCATATTTTGCTGTTTACAATAGGTATTTTTCTTCTGGTAAGGTTTTTGTATGTTATGAAACACTGCAGACATGCTCTCATGTTATGTAAGCAAATTTGGTCGTTAGCCTATATGCATTCAATGATGTGTTAGCAATCTCGTTTCCCTAAAAAAATTATAATTATGAATTCCCCTGCTGTCTAAAAATGCTTTAATAAGGTGAAAACTCAGTGAAGTAATAAGTAATTGGTTCATTATGGCTGAATAATCACCAAAACTTTTCGGGGAAAGTGGAAAAAGTCGTTTTCGCACTGGAAGCCGTTCAAACTGACTTACCGGGCTGAGATGTTTGGAACTATTCGGAGCTACATGAACCACGTGACCACCTATCAGCGGGTTCAAAGAGTTAAAAAATATGCCCCCCCCACCTTTGAAATCAAAATTTCTTCCATGCCTGCATATTTGATCAGAGCCGACAAAAATTGACTTTTGTTCACTCCTGGTAAACTTACTGTCCCGGTCTGCACCAAACACTACTATGTGATTAATATGAATTTTGTGGATATCAGTTTATGCAGAAAAGTGCTTGGACAGTATTGTCTATTTGCTCACTATCCTTTCACTGCAACTGTTGAACCAAAACACTGAACTCCCTCTGTTCTATTTTGGTCTCATTTAGTGGATGAACATGCTGAGTCCCTCCTATTCTTTTTATTGGTTTCATTGAAAATAAATTACATTTTCCGTCTTGTTAGTCATTACTTTCTCCTATTAGAAGTCGTGAGAGTTGCTCCTCTCTACCAGTAAATGCTGTTGTAAACCCCACCTATACATGCCAAAATACCACGCTATATACTGAAGCGGGAATGGTTTTACAGAAGCTTGGCATGACGTGTCATGTGAATCTTAAAGGGTGTGTGTAAAAGCAAACATACTGCAGCCACTTGACCTTTAAACGACACCTCTGTCATGGCCCGAGGGGGTCTGTATCGCCTCAACAGGCACTAAGCAACTTTGAGAATGGTGACTAGAACCCTGACCCGCTATGCACTTCTCATGGGAAATACCGTCTTCCTTCGGGCAAAACTCTACTACTTTTATCCATTGGCCGCCAAAATCCACCAATACTGAAACTAATTTAGTCTTGTGTAGAGGGGTGAAAAATAAGTTATTAGTTAATAAAAACAATAAGTAAGAAAATAAGCACCCCAACATAATCTTTCATTTTGTATTCTTAATTTGTCGTAATAAGTTCTAAGTTCTTTTAGTATTATTTCGGTTACTCTGTGCAACTCCATATATAGCCGCTAGGGGCGCTGTCGCGTTGGTGGCATAGAGAAGATTGAGCATACAAGAAGAATAAATCTTCCGGTTGAATGTGAATGAAGCTCAACGTGGGTGTCTCGTTTTTCTTTTACCACAGCATCACACGATGAAGGAAGATCATTATATACATTACCCTCAGCCATCCAAGGTTGCAGGGTAACACTTGCTTGTGTAAAAACGTTGGGTTAATTCGCAGCCTGAAAATGAACCTGTGCATGCTAAAGTATTACAGAGATGATAGAGCATTATTTTCTAATAGCATTGCACCACAATTACAGGGCTGGATTTTAAATTCATAAACCTGTATTTCTTTAAGAGTATTATGAATTCTTTGTAACAGAAGCTCATTTGAAACAGAATCCTGTACGCTTTCTCACTAAAGTAAAATTATTCTGTTTTCCCCATGATAATGTTACATAGTATGGGTTTACATTTACTTTCTGAGGTCTGAAGTTCAGATCAAGGGCCCGGGTGTGTTTATCATCCAATACACCAGAGTCAAATGACTTAATCACCTCCCTAATATGCAGTCAGGATTTTAAGAATCTCATTGACCTCATTGTGTAATTTGGGTGTTGTGAACAAGCAAAAGAATTTGAAAACCCAGGTTCTATCAAATCAAAACATTAATGATTAACCAAAAAACAAATTTGGGTTGAGGTTGCTTTGCAACTCAAGGAGACAGTAACATGGATGGAAAAACAGAAGACAAAGGCTGTTCAAAGAGAAGTGTAATAAACCCTGTAAAACTAAACTCATCAGAGAAGAAAGCTTTGACTTCTACCAAACAACTACAATGCAGCTTTGACTTTCCTCCCTGGGCGGTTTCAGATATGCCTACAGCTCAAAACATGTGCAAATCACCTCATATGGTAGCCTTGTAAGAAAGTATTCTTTAGCTGACAACAATCCAGACAAGTCACAGGATGGATGGGTGTGGTAGTGTGACCTTTATATGTTATAGTCAGTTTATTTTTACATGGCTTAAAAAACACTTGACATTAGAATTGTCTTCTCCGAACAGTAACGTGAAAGTCTTATCAAGAGTCAGTTTATTTATACAACAGGTGTCGTCTCAAGGCACTTCACAGAAAATCCATTAGAATCAAAGATACATTCTAACAAATCAATTTGAAAAAGTTTCCAATCTAAGGAACCCCAGCAGATTGCATCGAGTCATTGACTTGCAGCATTCACTCCTCTGGAATCAGCAGACCAAAACAATGGCTTGTGTTGTCGTTGACTTTACAGCAATCCCTCATACTGAGCATGCATGTAGCGACAGTGGAGAGGAAAAACTCC
>JAVLVB010000263.1:634769-650511 GCA_032876305.1 Orestias chungarensis
CTTTCTGTGCCCACATGAGATATTTCATATATGGTTTCTGCTTAAGAAATGCCCCCCAGCTTTCTCCTGTTTGAAAAATGAAAGCTGATAGATTATGAGGTTAAGTTACTGATACCGTAGTTTTTTTTCTTTTTGTCTATAAACCCAACATACTTGTACAGCTACCAAACGTGATTCTACATAATATAATTTGAGAAGCCGTGAAGTACAAATGTATGCCCAATATTTAGATTTTTGCTTACAAAATAAATAAAAGGAATCTATTTTTTCATTAGTACACTCTCTCTGTATCCCATTTATTTATGAAAGCCCTGTTACTGTAAAAATTAGTATTTATTTTAAATCTTGTAAAATAGTTGCAACTATTTTTGTCTCAGCTATTCTTTATGACAGCAGATAAGGCCACAATATGTCAGTACTTAAACTACTCTACTTTGGGGAGAAAGCGACCCCCCTCAGATTGAAGAAATGGTCTCATGCTTTAGACCAGGGGTGTCCCTGGTCCTCGAGAGCTATTGTCCTGCACGTTTTAGATGCAACCCTGCATCAACACACCTGAAACAAATAATTTGCACGTTACCAGGTTTTTTCCGAACTTGATAGTGCTGAATCATTTGATGCAACTGTGCTGAAGCAGGGTTGCATTGAAAACCTGCAGGAGTATGAGGAGTATGCAGCACTAGCGCTAGATTCTGTGAGACTTCCGGCAAAAATTAAAAAAACATGGAGCACATCTGATGCGACCAACTTTTAATTTATACTTTCCCAACTTTATTTAGCAATTAAGAAGCACTATCAACAAAAACATATAACTCCTGAAGCATTCTGGAGAATAGTGAGGAATACATTGAGTGTCTACAGGAGTACATTGACAAGTGTTTGGAGACAATCGTCATGGGGAAATCCAGCCAGACTCCCGCATCCAGCAAAACACCGTCAAGCTCCAAGAGAAGCCGCAACGAAGACTTCTTCAGCCGGAAAGGAAACTGAAGATGTACTTATATCTATCGACAATAAACTTTCCAGCCTCAACGCCCGTCTGTCCCTGGTGGAGGTTCTACACAGGGAGTTCCAGGCCTTACAGGAGTCGCTGGAGTTCAGCCAGCAGCAGGTGCAGTCGCTGGCTGCGGAGAATGCCACCCTGAGAGAGTCGGTGAAATCGCTCGCTGAGAGCCGGATCTCAGAAGAAAATAAAAAGATCACAGAAAATATGATTGATATGCAAGCCCAGAGTATGAGGGACAACCTGGTGTTTGCTGGAATCCCCGAGCAGGCTGAGGAGGACCCGGAGTCAGTATTTAACGAAGCAGTTGAAATTACCAGAGGATACAGTTAAAAACATTACATTTGATAGAGTTCATCGCTTGGGTGCAAAGATTCCCGCGCTATCATCTCCTTGGATAAATTGTTTATAAATGGGCCACTGTACCCAAATCATTGCCCGTCTCACAACTGAAATTAGTTATAATATTGTTGGTTGTTTTTTTCCTGTCTTTTCTTTTTTCTCTTCACACTTTCTTGCACTGTTTTCTTGCTTTTTTCTAAGTCCAAAACTAGCTGCGTTAACATTATAGTACAGTTGGATATTGTTTATATACATGCGATCACACAGCGGCGCGCACAGTCACACTTATGTATATTTACACACGCGTACATCTACGTATTTATGACACATAAATATGAAGCATACAGGATACGCACACAAGCGTCACACACTGGCTTGCGCATGCATGCGCCCACAATGGTGCACACGTTTTTGTCAAAAAGCATCCAACACCCATGGTACTAATATGAGCATGTCTGGGTTAAGGTTTGTTACATGGAATGTGCGTGGAGCTGGAATAAAAAAGAGAGACAAAGAGGCGTAGCCATTTTGATTAACAGAAATGTAATTTTTAATATCAAAAGTAGCACTTCAGACCCAGAAGGGAGATTTATGATCATTAATATACTTATTCATGATATGAAATGATGTATTGCAAATGTATATGGTCCCAATGTTGATGACCCCTCATTCTTCCATTCTTTTTTCACAACCCTATCTGATCACTCAGATAACACACTCCTCATAGGAGGGGACCTGAACATCATTTTTGACGCAGCTGTGGACAGGCTCAATAACACAGGGATTCAGCGTAACTGGCAGTCCACTAAAATTATTAAACAATACATGAACGATTTTGGTTTTTGCGATGCATGGTGCTCCCAGCACCCCTCCCTAAAGGATTACACTTTTTTGTCACCAATACACCGGTCATACT
This sequence comes from Orestias chungarensis, assembly GCA_032876305.1. Taxonomy (NCBI): domain Eukaryota; kingdom Metazoa; phylum Chordata; class Actinopteri; order Cyprinodontiformes; family Cyprinodontidae; genus Orestias; species Orestias chungarensis. Next base: position 637,031 of record JAVLVB010000263.1, read on the forward strand.
AAAGATTAGATTATTTCTTAGTTAGCAGCACTCTACTGAGGGAAATTTCAGAAGTATATCAGCCTGCACTCTCTGGGAAGCCGGAAAAGCTGTAATGCGAGGCAAAATAATCTCTTTTTCTTCAAATAGTAAAAAGAAAGAGAATTCAAAAATCATAGAACTTCAAATTAAACAGTTAGAGAATGCCTACGGTGCCTCTCTAGAAGAACATTTATTAACCAAAATAAGGAAAGCCAAATTGGAAATGAATGAAATATTAGAGAAGAAAACACAGTTTATGGCTCAAAGACTTCATTTGGAGAATTTAGAACATGGTAAAAGATCTGAAAAATTTCTAGCAAACCAATTAAAAATGAATAAAGAGAAAGCAAGTATCACGTCTATCAGAGACTCTACAGGATCTGTTACCCATGACCCTGATGCAATTAAATATATTTTTATGAATTTTTACAAAGACTTATACTCATCAAGCAATGATCCATCAGATATAAAACTTGTAGAATTTCTTCTCAACATTAACCTTCCAAAATTACAGCAAGAACAGTTCAAGATGTTAGACTCTCCTCTTTCAATTGGTGAGCCCCATGAACCCTTACTGCACTTATCTGATAATAAAGCTCCAGAACAAGATGATTTCCCTGCTGAGTTCTACAAGGAATTTTGGACTATACTAGCACCAACATTCTATATGATATCTGAAATCAAAGACAAAAACCCAATTCCCTCAAATATTAATTCTGCTAATAATATTTTGCTCCAGAAACCAGGGAAAGACCCTATACTCCCCTCCAGTTACCGTCCAATATCCTTGACTAATTAATATGATAGACTATTCTACTATCAATAACCTGGAAGCCGTAGTTGTTTCATTAGATGCAGAAAAAGCATGTGATTGGGTTTGGTTCATCATTTATAAACTGGATAATAATTCTGTATAGCTGTCCAATTGCTTGTGTACGAACCAATGATCAAAATTCTCCAACCTTTAGTCTGCAGAGAGGCACCAGATAAGGGTGTCCACTGTCCCCTTCACTCTTTGCACTATTTATCGAACCCCTAGCAGCTGCCATCAGAGAAAGCAGATAAAAGGCATTCAGTCCAAAAATATTGAACATAAGATAAGTCTATATGCGGATGATGTATTACTTTTCCTCCAGAATCCACGGGTCTCTCTAACTAACACTATTGCACTAATGAACAAATTCTCTGCACTTTCTGATTACTCGATTAACTGGTCAAAATCTATAGCTCTGCCATTTAATTGCAGTCTTTAGTATATATTAACTAATATGCTAAAGTCAGGAAACATTAAAGGCCTGGGAATAAACATCTCGCCCAGGCTCTCAGAGCTGACATGGTTAAATCACATTCAACTTTTAAAACTAATAGAAGAAGATCTTACAAGGTGGAATCCCCTGCCTATATCACTCATGGGCATAGTAGCCACCATAAAGATGATGGTCCTTCCTAAAGTAAACTACCTATTTTCAATGATTCCCACAAAGCCATCTTCTGGTTGGTTTAAGTCACTAGACTTTTATGGAAAAGCAAACCACCAAAAAGGTAAAGATTGTGGTGGTTTAGAATTACCAAACTTTCAGCACTATTTTCTACCTAATAGATTGCAATACATCTCACATTGGTTTAAAAGTAACCCACGAGATGAAGAATGGATGGAATTAGAACAAACATTCTGTGATAATCTGGAAATCTGTGATTTATTATATATTAGCCCGAGCATTAAACATCATTAATGCTTTAAGAGCATCAACATTAGCTCCTCTCTGACAGCCTGGTGAGAATTTCTTAAAATAACCAAATCCTCACTCTTTCCATGTAAATTAACACCCATTTTGAACAACCCTGACATCCTGCAAAACAAAAAAATGCGAAACTTTACAGTATGGAAAAACAAAGGAATAAAGACTCTGGAGCACATAGCTCAACATGGTCAATTTATTTCATTTGATACAATTATAACACTATATGGAATAAATAGCAACAGATTCTTAGAATACCAACAAATAAAGGCAGTAATTAATGAAAAATACATTGTTAAGCAATTAGATTTACAACTCCCTTGCAGGGTAGCAGAATTCTTAAACATTTGCTCCCCAAAATACCTCTCAAAAATATACAAACTATTATCCAAGATAGACAATTCCATTTCTTTACCATCTTTAAAATGGGAGACGGACTTATCGTTAGAATCAGATCACAATTTTTGGTCGCTAATATGCTTTAACACCTTTAGAACCCTAAGAAACCCAAATCTACAATTATACAATATAAGATTCTTCACAGAACTCATTACACAGGACAAAATGTGTAACAACTAGCTGGAAGGCTGAGTCCGGCATGGTGTCGTTCAGCCAGGTTTCTGTGAGACAGATCACAGCACAGTTCCTCATGTCCTCACAAGAACTGATCCTCAGCCGCAGCAGGTCCAGCTTGTTGTCCAAAGAGCGGACGTTGGCCAGGAAAAGTGAAGGGATCGGGGGTCGGTTAGGATTAGCCTTTAGCCTGGCTAGCACTCCGCCGCGCTTCCCCCTCTTCTGCTGCCGCTTGCATCGCCTCCGCCGGCCTCTGCTCCTCCACGCCGAAGTCCGGAGGAGCTGTAGTCTGCCCAGTTTTGCTCTGATGTTATTATCTAGGTTTTTAGTTCTCTTCTCCCTGACCACCTCTTGGTCGACCGGTGGGTGGTCTCCTGAGCTGGTCGTGGCTCTCGGGGCGCGGTCGCAGCTGCCCTAGGTCGGGCGGACCTTTGCCCCTACTGTCCCCGGTTGGCGGCTGGGAGATGGGGGTGCCGTTTTGGACCATCTGGTCCCATCATCCGGGGGTAGTGCCGCTGCTCCCGGTCTTACACACCTTACTCCCCTCTTCTCTCTGGCTCAAGTCCATAACACTCACCCACACACTTAGGGTCTTTGGGGGAGAGGTGTGGTTTCTGGAGTGGGGTGTAGTGGCCCTTTTTCACACTCCATGAACCACTGTCCCTCATTCTTAAATGCACATTAGTCACTATTGCCTACCACAAATCTCACACCACACACAGGGCGGTTGGGGGCGGGGGCTGTGCTGCAGCTGGAGAGCGAGGATAACATTGCCGGTTATGAGCGGCTCCTGGCTCCTACCATGTCCTGACACTGAGGGCCTGTGGTTGGGTTGGGGCTGGGGGGGAGCTCCACTGTCTGCAAACTGTGAGCTTCCCTCCACATCTCCTTCCCTACCATTTTAATTACATCCTAGTCATCAACATTTTGGGGCAGAGGGGGGAGGGGAAGGGTCTTTCTGCGCTCCTGTTTCCTGGGTGCTATCCGGAGTTGGGCGGGATTGGTGTACGGGCTCGGGCTGCGAGAGACTGCGTCGGTGGGGGCGCTTCTTGTCCTGGGGGCCACCCAATGGGCTGCACCAGAGGATGGTCCCACCCCAACCACCAACCCCATCCATACCTTTAGTGACTGTGTTAATGAGTGAGTGCCATTGTGTATGAATGTGGGTGGGCCTGGGTCTGTGACTTGGTGTCCTCTGCCTCCCCTTGCTATTCCCGTGTGGGGGGGGGGGGGTCGTGCCCTGCCCCCTCCTCACCTTTCCTTGCTGCTTGCTGCTGCACTCACCTGCGGACGGACTGGGCCCTGGGGTGCAGTGCTGGGGGTATGGGGCTTGTATCGATCCGCCCCGGCTGGCTGTCTGGGGTTGCCTATCTCTCTCGGGTGTCGGGCGAGCTCTCTGCTGGGCACTGGGGTCGCTCGGGCATTTGGGCCCTGGTTCCTGGCCCTGGCCCTTGCCTGCGCGGCCGGGGCTTACTGGGACGGGTAGGGTGCTGCTCCTGGGACCCTGGGGGCTCTACTCCGCGGCTGCGGGGGGCGTTACACCGGGCCCCCTCCGTGGTCTTCAGGGCGGGTGCGTGGCGTCCCTGCGGTGAGCTGTCTGATCTCTGTGCTCTTGTGTGGCCCCAGTGTCCTGGACCTTGTGCTTCCTCTGCTCGCTCTGGGAGGGGGGGCATTGACCCTCTGTACCCATGGCTGAGCATAATTCATGTAATACCTCCTTCACAATTTCTGCATCCTCACATGCAATCACACACTATAGAGATCACAATCTTTTAACTGTGCCTATCTGTTTATTAATGACACCAAGTTTGCCTCATATTTATTTATGTGTTATGTGCCACATACATTGCTGTCTTTGCTCTGCTTTTTGCTAATTGTATCTCCATGGGTATGATTCATTGCCATTTTGCAATTTTCCAAGGATGCTTCAGGAGCGATGTAGTTGCAGCTAATTTTTTGGTTCCTTTGTTTTGTTTGTTTGTTTTTGTTATTGTTTGTTTGTTTACTAGTTTCTTTTTGAATATTGGTATGTGTATATGTTCCTTTTCACTCTGTGCACCCCCCCACCCCCACCCCTCAGTCATGTTTAGCTTTACAATGTATATAACGCCTCAGTAATCAATAAATGATTAAGGTATGGGAATCAAGAGAGGCTCTATAAAGTCTCTCTTGGAAAAGAAAATCTGTTAAGCACAACTATGACAGCCAAAAACTCATTCTACTAGCCATGATGCTGAACAGGACAAGGGAAGAAAAAAAAAAAAGAAAACCTGCAGGACAGTGGCTCTCGAGGACAAGTGTAAAAAACCACTGCTTTAGACAGATTGAAATTATTTTAGTTCATAATGTTATCCATACAAAATGTTATATAAGTTGATTTATTGTGGCCTTCCCGAATACCGTTTTGTAAAATGTATATAATAATGTTAATTTAAAAAAAATCACAGCCCAGTGTTTTCTTTTGAAGATTCTGAAGGTATAAAATACCTTTGTCCCACTGGATCACATTATCTCTGAACAGGACGAAAACTGTATCCTGGCTTGTATGCTGTGTAATAAAAACAGTGGCCACAAGTGAAGCCAAACAGTTTTTAAAAGAAATCAGAATATATAATGGTGATCAAGACCCTGTTTGAGATCAGACTTGGTGGGCATGGATATTCCTGAAGTTATGCAAACACATTACATGTAGCCAAGCATTTTTCTTAAAGTGAACGTTGAGTAATGGGAATCATGGCTCATGAAGAAGATAAGATTGCACAAACCAAATCTTGCTGCTGGGAATAACTACATTGCTCCAGTTCCTCTGTTTTCCACTTGAAAATTAATGTTTCGCTGTCCGTTTATGCATCAAGTGATTCTGATTGGCTAATAGAAATTATCCAAAAAATACATTTTATAATTTTCTAAACGCTACTGGCTTAAATAAAATAAACAGGAGCGAATTTATTTTCTTGTCTCAAAAGATAGACAGAGTTTTTTTGTTGAACAATGGTGAAAAGCATCTGGTAACACTTCTGTGTAATTGCTGCTTAGAAACCCAGAAGATCTGAGAGTAGAAGAAAATTCCAACATGTTTTTCCTCCATCCTTCTTCTGCCCCTTCGTGTACGTGTTGGAATTTTACCAGCGAATGGACTAAAACAAATGAGAGCGGTGTTCTGAGTTTGAGAAAAAAAAAAAAACTAAATGAAACCCAAGAAGGGTATTTTCGGTACATATTCGGTAAAAAAAACAGGGTTTTTTTTCAGAATTAAATTGCAAAAAAGATTTTACTTACTGCCATTTTCTTTGGCAGCAGTAACTAGTCATTTAAAAAAACATCTAGCATTATATAGTAACAAATGATTAAATAATTATTCTGAGCTAATTATTCTAGACTGTTGTAACACCAGATTCTTGTCGCTCATTGTTTAAGCTGGCAGATCTAAGTACTATGGCTATGGCATTTCTTAACTTTGGTCATTAGATATCAACTGCTATTTTATGAACATTTTAAATATTAATCATATTGCTCTTCATAGAACAACCCAAGGAATGCAGCTGAAATTTTTTTCACTTTTAAGAATCAATTTATGAGAAAAACTCAGTTTGCATGTTTGCTCTTTCTTGTATCTATAATATTGTACTTTCTGTGTCTAAAGTAGGCATGATGTTAAGATTCTTTCAGTGGGGTTTCTGTTGTGGGTGTAAGGTCTTTCCTAAGAAAGGACCTTTGTGAGAACCAGCACAACAACGTCGGCTCACCAGGCAGCAATTACCTTATCGAGCAGGCTGGCAAATATAAGGAGCTGCAGAGGCTTCATTTTCTGCTGGATGATTGATGTGGATGGTAGCTTTAGCCTCTCTTGGGCCCTGTGGTGTTTCATTTTGATTTTAGTTAACCATTTTTGTGAATGTTTATTATTAAACCCCTCCTGTGTCAAGTCATTTTGTCTTCTGTGTTTTCAGGTTTTCTTAGTTCTTGAGCCCTCTCTCGCTGCTGAGTGTAGTCTCCATGCTCTTAGTTCCTCACTTGCCTGCCTACTTTCTGGCCACAAGACAACTTCAACTAATCTGCTTTAGTTGTCGTTATTTCAGCCTTGTAAAACTTTTTTTCTCTTAGCGTTCTTCTCTCCATAGTGGCTACACCTGGCCTGGCCTTCTGTTAGCTGAGACAGCTTCTTGGAGGAGAACATTGGCTGAGATGCTGCCAGCGATGCTCTACAAGTTCTGATATTAACTCTCTTTTTTCAGTATTCTCTGCATCTATTTTAGTTTTCTGTCTCTTTAAACAACCAAGTCGCTCATGGGAGATGGCTGCTTGTACTAATCCAGGATCTGCTGGATGTTTCTTCCTGTTTAAGGGGAGTTTTTCCTCTCCACTGTTGCTACATGCATGCTCAGTGTGAGGGATTGCTGTAAAGTCAACGACCTCACAAGCCATTTTTTGGTCTCCTGATTCTGGAGTAGGGAATGTTGCAAGTCAATCACTCCGTGCAATCTGCTGGGTTTCCTTAGATTGGAAACTTTTTCAAACTGATTTGAAATGATGTAGCTATGATTTGAATAGATTTTCTTGTAAATAAACTGATTATTGATTCTTCAATATACAGCCACCTGAGATCCTCATAATCTCTCCAGACCTCCAAACCTAAGTCTGAATACACAGTCCACACCAGGACCTAATTTACATCTCCAACTTTAGCATCAAGTCTGAACCCCATTAAATTCTCTGCAACACAATAATTATCGCCACCTTTGCCTTACCAATGAAACCAGTCAAATTCTTGTCTCCCCTTGAGTATCCCCAAAGCCCAATCATGTGTGACCAGTTTTTTTGTGTTAACATATCCGCATCAATGTTGTAAATAAACTAGTATAAATTATCTGCTCATCACCTAGTGAGATTCCATAATATCATAATTCCATAATATCAACTCTTGGTCTTTTCCCTAGAGTCTGGCTCACCACCTGGTCAACTCTAACAGTGATAATCCATATGCGCAAATAATCCTTTTAAACCTGCTGGACATTAAAAGCACTAAATCTTCTAAGTGACCTTGAACCTCTTAAAGCCACAGGTTCTAGTACATTACTGGTCCCTGTGGGGTTACTTTCCATCATATGGTGTGCTGTGGTTCAGATCCTGCATGATGCAGCCTTGGCTATTTTATGGGAGTTTAGCAAAGGGGAGATTGTTAAGGTCTAAAGTTTTATCAGACTTTTGTGCCTAGTATTGGGTCGTGATTGGCTCATTTGCTGGATGAGCTGAATATCCACGTATCCCTGCTGACATATGGACAGACATGTTGTTTTGCTATTGCTGTGGCATTTATTTGGAGGGTAGCTTCTACTTGGCTTGGCTGTATTATTGTTGCTTGGTTGGCATGCATACTGGTGCTTCTAGAGAGAACCTCCAATATACCAGCACAGAGGTTGCTTTGGCCCTTTTAGGGTTCATCTTACTTGATATTTGTTGTAGCTTGCTGCCTTCCTCAGTGTTGGTGTGGAGTGTGTGTTGTCGTTTTGTTTGACAGGTTTGGCTTCGGTCTGCCGGTAGGGCGTCCGGCTTCTTCATTTTTGTCGGGGTTTCACCAACCTCTTAGGTCTTTAAAATGGTTCTGTGAGCATGGAATTAGGATTCGAGTTTTTGGAGAGTCCAGGGGTTGTGATGGACCCTCAAATTTTAAACATTTTCAGAAAATAGACATGTAGGGCATACATCAAGACCACATTTTTGAGTACCTGGCAGGCATGTGTGAATGTATTTTTCATTTTTATTTTACTAATTAAGTGGGCTGATGTTGCTTGCTGGGATTCCAGGTATTGATTAGGCAATCTCTTGTTCTCTTCTAGCTGTTGTGATAGGGAGGATTTCAGTTGATGCAGTAGATGAGTAGCAGTGTGTGTTATGGGTGGGTTGATTGTCCGGTGGTATGGGGGCTGAGTTGGGTGTTGGTTCTCCCTGTGCTAATACACAGTGTCATTGCATCTTAATAGTGGCATGGTTGCGGCTGATGGACTGATGTACACTGCCTGCTAGGGACTGCTTGGCAGTGGAGATTCTACCTACATTGAGGGGTCGTCTCCTTTGTTTTTTTGTTATTTGGAGGTGGTGGAATGGGATCACATAAGGTGATTACCTTTATGTTATTGTGCACTAATAGTGGGGACAGGATATAACAAGGATTGCTTACAGTTGGGGCTGTGTGCGGGACTTGCAATGCATGGATGTGTTTTCAGGTATGTAGCTCTCTTGCAGAGGTGTGCCCCTGTGTTGGGAAAAGGATTATTGCAATTTTGTTTAGGGGTATGTGTTTGACATTTGTGATATTTGGCCTTGTGAAGGAATCTATGTTAAAGCTCATGGGTGGGTGGAGGTTGATGTGTTCATGGAAGAGATATGACTGATTCACACTAAGCCAAATTTGGTTAGCAGGCTCATTTGAACTGTGTAGACCAACATTTGACTCTTGGTGGGGTTGTGGGGCAGTTTGTGGTCTGGGTTCTTTCATATTCAGGCAATGCTGGGCTCTAGTATGTCTGTCTCCACCATGGGATGACAGAGACCACTTCATAGGCGTATGGTGTATGTATGGGGAGTGTGAGCTTGTGTACAATCTATCTTATTGTCTGTCCTAATATTGAGTTTGTGAGTTTAAATGTCTGTATGCACATGCATACAAACATTAAAAGAGGGTGGCCCATGTAATTGTGACTTTGCATGCCTGTTTATTTTTCAGGTTGAGTGTTGGCGTTGCCTGTCAGCAGGTGTAGAGGCAGAGTTCTAGAGAGTTAGCTTGTTTTTTAGTCTTGTTTTTCTTCTCCATTCTTACTCCTTTGCTTTAGTTTTGACCTACCTCCATTTATTTATTTATTTATTTTTTTTCTTTTCCATCAACTTGTCCAAAGCAATTTTCTATAATGTTGTGGTGCAAAAGGAATGCAATCAGGTTTGATTTATGAATTTTCTAATAATCATGAGTAATAACATATAATGATTGTTAATAAATCAAAGTTTTTTTAACAGTATCTATCATCAGTAAATAGGAATTGTTTTGCCACAATGAAATACTGTACATGTAAGTATTCCTAAAGTGTATGAATAATCCCAAATAAAAAAAAACAATCATTACAAAATATTATGGACTTGTAAAAATCATTTAAGTCCAAAGAGTATTACAAGCTACCAAGTAAATAAAGATCCAACTCGTCAAAAAGCTATAATTTTAGTGATCTACATGTAAAAAAACACTTAAAGAATGTAGTATGAAACAACGCAACATTTTATTCATGATATACAAAAGAACTGAACAACAGAAGAGCAACTAGATGAAGTGCAGCAATGTAAGAAATGAAAACATTTTAGGGCTTACTGCTCTGATGTTTGGTTTATTATGTGAGGGTGGAGTCATTATGTTGGTGGCAAGCAGGAGAGTTAAGAACTGAGATAAGGCTTCAGTTTCCAGAGTGAGAGTGTAATTATTTTTGGAGATTTGGCATCCAGAAGACTACCAGGGATAATAGGCCAGAGGCAGGCGAGTAGGCAAGGCAGTGTAACTGGGGAACAGTGGTCAGAGTATTCCTCTTGCAATTAGGCAGGTTGCAGGTTTAATTCCATCTGCCCCCTTTCACACGACAATGTGTACAAGCCTCTAAACCCTAAGATGTGGCATCAGTCTGACATGCTTTGGTAAATTAAATTTGATAATATGCATAATCTACAAGTAAAGCCCATTTACCCTGAGAATGATCAGTCATAAGGAGGTTTAGAGATCTAGCATTGAAATGAGATTTAACCTGAAAGGCACATGAGGTAGCAATAAATAGTATGACAGGAATTGACTCACTCAGACAGGATAAGGGAAAACAAACTAAAATCACAATTGTTTGAATGAATGAAAACTGTTCTCCATCAAACTGTTGAATCCTATCAATCCTAATTAAGTACAAGATGTGTATGAAGGTATCTATCTAACACAATGCCCCCCAGAAGGATCACCATGTCCAGACAAGTCGACCCCAGAGATAATCAAAACAAATACCAAAGCACATGCACACAATTTAGAGACACATACCAACTTGTCATGCTTTTGGAGTGTGGGAGGAAGTCAAAGTGCCCAGGAAAAACCTACACATCCATACCAACCAAACTCCTTGCAGAAGATCAGGCAAAACTTTTAAACCAGTACCTTATTGCACCAAGGCAACCGTGTTACCAACTGTGCAATTGTGGTTCAAAAATTATGTTGTTGCAAAAATACAAGATACAGCAGGTGATCTTATGCTTGACTCTCTAAGCCACAAAGCAGAGCTGTGGATCTCTGCACCTCATCCGGAGTTATAAAATGCTGGCTGGCTGCTTCTCTAATGAATTTTGTCCTTTGCTACCCTGTGAGTTTAGACAGAAGCCTAGTTTGTGGTAGCTTGGGTGATACTCTTTTGATTTTAAAATGATGGATTAAACAGAGCTCTGTGAGATGTTTAAAACTTGCAATTGCTTAACAATATGGAGTGACATTAAAAAAACAGTTGTTTGCAGAAAGCTTTATTTTTTCTATTTTTTTATATAAAACTTGTGAACCATGTATCATTTTCATGTAAATATCTACGGATTAATCCCCAGTTATTCTTAACGTCTTATTCCATATAAAAACCCACTTCAAACCTAGGCAAATGTGTGTTAGTATGTTAAATTCTGTCCCTCCAATTGAAGTTAAAATGATGTAAGAAGTTATTTTGACAAATTTTGATAGGAAGTACAACAAAGTTGTAAAGTTTACTTCTCAGTTAGATATACTGAGGCAGAATCAGACAGCATGTTTAGTTCTTCATATGCTGCATGCTGACACTTTAATCAGCAGATCTCGTGGTCAGACAGACATAAGACCTGTTTACAACACACACAAACACTGACCACACACACACACACTGATGCAGCCTGCTATCACCGAAATAAATACTTTGCACCCACACCTTACCACATTTTACCAACAATCCCAACCACACCAATGAGCCCACCCTGACTCTGCATCCAAATCCACCATCACAAGTGACTCTAATTTAGTGTTTCAAGTCTCTGTGTGGCACCAGGATAGCAGAACAGGAGGGTGGCACTGCTGATGGTTTGTGGGTGTCTGTGGAGTCAGGGTGGGGGTTGCATATGCATCCAAGCTGTTAGCCAGGCTTCAAAGCACTTGTTAATTTTGTTTGGTGGAATGCATAACGTTTTACACACTGTCACTTTACTGCAATGAGTGTTTTTTGGAATTTTCTGGTGCTGTGATTGCTTTCTTGTGATGCCAAATTGATTCTGAACTATGTTGGGAGATTGCTTTGGAAATGTATATTCAGCTATTTTCAAAATGTTGTTAAGAAAAAAGTAATTATAGTTCAATAAATGAAGAAAAATATAACAAGGCTTTGTTCTTATAGGACTCTTCTCTTAGAGGGTACCGATGGAACCATTTAAAAAAAAGCCTGTTAACTAAAATGACCCAAAAAACGGCCTCTGACTAATTTTTTACGATTCTGTTTTATGTGTAAATTAAATAGTCAAATTAGAATTTTGTGGAAAGAGGGGAATAAGTTCATATTGTCAGAGCTGGGTCTGCAGGGTTGCATTTACCTCATCATGACCTTCAGAGTATATTAAGTTATATTTGATTAACTTGATGTATTTTAGCTTTTTAACTGACTCCTAACACTAAATTAAAAGAGAATGTAGTAAAAACTAGTTTCTACGATGGTTCTATTCTGGTTGGTGCAGAATTTGTCTCTATCTTACTCACACATGGTCAGTTTAGTCAATCACTGTTCTCTCGGAATATCATATGCCCCCAGACAAATTTGGTACATATTTCCCACTCCCAATAGTGGGGGCCTCTATCCATCGGTGTAACGATGGTTCTTAAGCATATGTTGGCTTATTCCAGGTGGCTGCTTGACGGAGCCTTGGCTCCCTTGATCTTTCTTGCCAGCCTACGGAGGTTGGTGTGCCTATGAGTTTTGAGTCTCTGGGTCGATGACTGGATCTGCTTCAGTGCTCCAGTGAAATCCATGTGATCGTCACCGCAGCCCCCAACTCTAACACCTAACGCTAAAAAAAGGTGTTGACTGCATTTGGACCAAGCTTTTGCATCTATGTATCCCATCAGTCAACAGAAGTCAAGTGAATATGCCAGAGAAGCTGAGAAATTGAATAGCTAACAAATAATATGTATGTACACACTGACAAGTTTTGTTGTAGAAAGAGTATATTGTTAGTTTTAATGGGTTGTATTTTTTTTTTTTTGTTCTCAGTTGTTTTTTCTTTCTCCTAGTGTACAAGCAGATTTTTAGGGTCTTCTGCCCCTTTTCATCTTGTGTGTTGACAAAGATTCTGATTGCTACACTTTCAGACAGGACAGGATAAGGCCCTTCCCACTGTGCCACAGACACCCCTAAGAATGTTTTAAGCCTCACCCTGGACAGGTTGCCACTCCATAACAGGCCAACACATAGACAGATAGGACAAACTCATGGATATACTAAGCACAACTAACAATCAACGAACAGTCATGTATTTGGACTGGGATAAATACTATAAGTAAATAATTTCCTCAGTATTTTGGTAGCATTGCTTTTGAACTTCATGGCTTGGGTGAGATGTTTTGGTTTGCTTCAACAAGCATCCCAAAATTCTGTGTTGAAATTCTGGCCCAATTCCTCTTCACTCTGTAAGATTGAAATCAAGGCTTTTGCACTAGAGCTTTAATTTTCTGGCTGACATCTTTGTGTTGCTTCAATATTTCCACATAACATTATTTCCTTATGAACCCATCTGTTAAGTGAAGTACAGGCATACAAGCATTCCTCTTTTTTATTTCTTTCAAATAGTTTTTTTGCCAAAACGTATCTTCGTAGTTTTATCATAATGCGGGACATGTCCCCTAAAATATTGGTCTTTGTCTCTTTGTGTTACAAACTGCGAATCGATTCAATTAAACGTAAACAATCATTTTTGATCTAGGGTTGATTCGCCCAATTCAGACAAAAACAAGTCCATCTCTGGGATACAGACACTGTCTCTTTTCTTAGTTATGATGGTTTGTCATTCCCATTATGTTCATACTTATGATATATGTGTAAAATTACAATTGTCCAAGTTATTAATTTAGAAAAGCTT
>JAVLVB010000263.1:650611-662730 GCA_032876305.1 Orestias chungarensis
GTCCCTCTAGTGTGCCCTCTGAGTCTTCCCCTGGGTCTCGTGCTAGTGCAACAAGAATGGATGACCTCAACTGAGAGGTGCCGAGGAGGAATCTTAACAGAATATGTGAACAACATCAATTTGCTCGTTTGGATTTAGAGAATCGGTAGCTATATTCTGAGTGTTTCCAAGGACTCCATGCCTTCTCAAACAGAGCAAACATCTCTGGAAATATCAAGAAGACAAAAATGGCTTCAAATTCCAAAATCTGGAACTTGCTTAAAGGTATTTCTTGCTGTTTGTTGTTTTTGTTTTTATCATGTGCAACACATTTGATTTCTCCATTACAGAAATGGACTATACAAGTAAACATTACTTGACTAAACAAATTAACAAAGCGCCTTCAAGCAAACTGTATATTGTTATCAAGGATGAACCAGTCTTCTCCAGGTCTCTTCTTTATATATGGCCTGATGTTATTTTACTTCCCGATGTGTCAAACAGAAAAGTAGTGTGTTTGAGGTGTGACTCTTAAAATACACCCACAGGTGTGCCTTCAATTAACTGATGTGAACAGAAAAATAAAGGTTTGATCTGATTTAACTTCTGACAGTGAGAAAAAAATGGGTATGTCAATTTATTCTGTAATTGTAGACTTCTGGTTATATTGTATATACTATCACTAAAATGACATGGCTATAACGGGTTAGTATATGTTAAACTGCTTTAAGTATATTTTTGTGTTTAAAAAAAATTGATTTGGATTTTTATTTTTCTACCTAAATTTGTTGTTGTGTATTGATGGCTATATTTAACTCATTTTTTTCCCCTAATAAATACTAAAATTTAATACATTTTCTGTCTGAATACATATTTCTTCTAATTAAATTAGATGTTTTGATTCAACAATTTTCCCTTTTTATCAAAAACATGCTTTACTCTTACTTGATTAAATGGTTCGATGACTTTTTACTATTACTTACAATTACTGGCCTCTGTACTTACCAGGATGCGTTTCATCCTCAACGACACAGTGCTCATCTTCAAACATACCGTTTCAAAGCAACACTTAAACTATCCAAAAAGATAATCAACAGATACAACAAGGTTGACTCCAACAAGCCCAAAAAAGATTTTTCTATTGATTCTTTACAATGCCATTAATATTTTCAACATCCCATTAATATAAGAAGAAAAGAAACAAACAAATGTTTCTTGTTTTTAAATTGTTGCTTCTTTTGCAATGTTTTATAGCATCTTAAGAAATTATTATTAATTTCTAATTACAAACAAGCTTCTTGATTTTAAATGTAAACCTATCAGGTGTGTAAACAAGTCCAAAGTTTATCTAACTAAAATTTACTTTTTAAATTCACTACTATTGATATTCTTTTATTCTCGTACTCCCAACTCTAACCACTCCTAACCTAAACAAATTTTTAAACCATATTCCTAAACCTAACCTCCAACCCCAAACAGCCTTTTTTCTAATGATACCTGGGCTTTGCGCCCCATAAAGACCAATGGGTTCTCACAACGTATTATTTCTACGAAAAAATGGGCCTTGAATGGTTAGATTACTACTGCCCTCTACAGTTAAAAACAAGCGGTGAATGAAGTAAAAAGCCAAGAAAAATGCTACTTTTTCAATCTGTGTCTAAATACTGGTTTTGAGCAAAGCAGAAAATCATACCCACTACTACAATCAATATATCTCTTTATAATTTCACTCATGGATTGTTGTAAATATATACTAAGACTATATACTTTATAGCCTTGTATGAAAAAACAACCCTGTAACATAACTGCAAAAACTCTGTGTAACATAAACATCAATCTTATGATTTGTCAATTTGTTAGTACTTAAAAATAAAAGATTGAAGTCAAACATTTACAGCTTAGTTACAGTTTATATAAAATATACATTTTATTATGGCTGGTTAAATAGAAATGTGACAATAGTGAACTAAAACTCTTGTAGTACTTACCTCATCTTCCAAGTATCCGAGTATAATTTCTTAGAATTGTATATTTTTTTTAACAAAACTGGAAAAAGGAAATAAACTATTTGTTACATATCCGCTTTGTTAAATGTGTCATTACTATTTGCATTGTGTCTTTGTTTGAGACACAGCAGATACATTGTAGTACTTTTTTCAAATAGCATGTTTGCCAATGCAGAATTATTTAATTTAGGATATAGCTGGTGTGTAAAAATATATATATTGACAGAAAGATTATGGAAGGTTCTGGAGAAATTGGTTTCATTCAAAGGAAGTGATTAAGTTATTTTATTGGTCTGTTGGATCAGAGAGACTTTTAAAAGTTTCTGAACTGGAGTTGAAGACCTCATGGATTATTGGATTGGTAATTTTAAGATAAGATTCTGTGAATAGTAACAGTTCAAATACCTGAAGTAGAATATATATCAAAGTGAGTTTACTGGAAAGTTACGCACATTCTTGGAGTGGGGATAACCTGGATTGTTCAAGAGATATATGTCAATCCACTTCATCAATTTGTGAATTAGTGGATTGTAAATCCCTCCAGAAAATTAAAATCACTCTAACTAGATCTGAAAAAAAAAACATTTAATTTTTGTTTGTTTTGTCCAGTTTGATGGAGCCTCACATCAAACTCGTCCTTCAACTCCGAAACATTTATAAATGGTTTCACACTAATACACAAACTGGTAGGCAACTCAGGGTTAGGTGACTCGCCAAGTGAGTACACCTACATGTGACCCCCCATCCACAGAATTGTGGTTATGGCATCATCAAGCAGAGTCGACGCTGAATACTTACCCGATCCTGGTCACTGGTATTTTGATTGTATCTTCGTAATTATGTGAGTAGAAGACGATAAGTAGAACACTAGGCAAAATACTTCCTTGTATTAGTCCAAGAACCTTACCAATCAAACATACCCTGAGTAGGTCAGTGATTTATTATTTTTCCTTCCTTTGATTCCTATTTTAAAACAAGTAAAAAATCACAATAAACTATTGTTGTTTTTTATTTCTCTACTGATCTACATTATTTTCAATTTCCTTTATTTCTAACTGACTGTAAATTTATAACTGTATCTGTGGTTTTTTTAAATTTGTATTCAGGGCCGGAGTGGTAAACGCGAGAAAGCTGCATTCTTTTGCCCTGAGGCACCACATGGGCAGAAACATTTATCCTTCATATGAAACCTTTGATCACACCCTTTAATCACTTCCTGTAGATTATACAGTATACGTGCACCTCAAAACTACACCCACTCTTTGAAAGCGTGTCCGTTTGTGTCCGTGTGTTTATGCAACATGCGTTATTGCCTAAAGGCAGCCAGGGGGAGATATAGTCATCATCCTGATGGCAGACAGCGATAGGGAAAAAATGAGACAGAGCCATGATATCAAAGAGTGACAACTGGAGCGAGTTATACATACACTCGTCTGAAAGCCATGAACCAGATAAACTAACAAAATAGAATTTCATAGTGCATCATTGTCTGGAGGTCCAAAAAAAAGTTTTAGTAAAGTTCTGCCTTGGTGAAAATAGTTATCATGATATGTGGGTACAGCTGAATGTGAAAAGTATTAATTGTCTGTGAGTGTTAACTTTTTCTTGGAGTTGTTTTTAAAATTCTAAATTTTAGCAGGATTCAAAGACAAACAGTTGTGTGTTGGAGAGGTAAGGTGTCGCTCGGGTTAGTTATTTACAGTAAATCTTTTTACTGTAAATAAAAGATTTACTGTAAATAAATCTTGTGTAATGTGTATGTGTGTGTCATCCTGCCAGTTTCAGAGAAAAAGTGTGGTGGAATTTTATGTATACCCACTCCATGGTGACTATATCCGAAAAGTCAGAAGAACCCACAAAAAAACACAGGCGCCACTAGGCCAGCCACCACGCCCACTTCTTTTTCAAACCCAATCATCCATCTGCTATGCCAGGACCACATGAAAACTTACACAATAAACGCATCCCCATTCTGTAAGGGAGTCATATAACACACAGCATAGTCACAAACGTACCTCTATGTGGGTCCACCAGCTGCTAGGGTGGAGGTTTAGTTTAGGTGTTACAGGAATCAGGAAAGAGACGAGGACCAAGGTTTAGCATTTTCCAGTGTCAGTTTAGCTTTTGGATGAATGCAACTTTACTGGTGGGGAGGGAGATCTAGCTGGTACATGAGATTAATTAAAACTAATCGGATACAGTTGGTCTTACTGTAACACTAACCAAACCTGGAATCCTGCCATTCAACACAGACTGTATTCTTCTTTTCAGTTGCTCAGATTGAAAAACTCTGCACATGTATAAGATTATTATCATAGCAAGTAAAGTATATGGGTAGTAACCTTTTTTAGTATAGTTTTGAAAAAATATAAAATGCATATTTCTATGCATACTGATAAATATTTCTAAAAGAAAATGGTTGCCTATCAATTAAAGTTGATTGAAATTTAAAAATCTTTCACTGGATGTATTTTTTGTCTACACCTTTGTCAATCAGACATCCTCTACTCAAAAACAGTCAGTGTTGAGCCCCCTACCCAACTCATGTCCCAGATTGTGAAAGTGTGACAACACAGCAGTGGTGTGCTGAACAGAAACGCTTTCCAGGTTCAAAGGGATTACAACGACTACTGCCAGTTATGTATGGCTGCAGACTTGGTCCACAGCTCACTCCAAGTCAATAATGTCATTCTGTCTGATGCATGCACAATCCTAATAATAACAGCAGAAAATAATAAAGGTAACTAGAAAATTACGGAATAGATTTTAATGGTGCCTGCCAGTTGTGCCTGTCCGCGGGGTCCGGATTATTGCATTAAAAAGGTTAGAAAACTTATTTTAGCTAAAGTTGTCTCAAATTCTAATTTAACATTAGCTTAAATGCTAATAGTAGTTATGAATCTACCGTTTCCATGTAGGTAGTCATTAGCATGTTAACTTTTACCAATATATTTGATGTATTACGCAAAATGCTAATTAGCTAAAATTCTAATGTTAGCTTGAATGCTAACATTACTATGTGGGATCTTAATTGACTGACACCTACTGTCTGCATTCAGTATGTAAATTTTAGCTTATACATCAAAATTAGCTTAAATGCTAATGTTAGCTATAATGCTAAAATTAACCTGTTGGTGGTCATCAGCATGTTAACTTATCCTAATATAGTTGATGTATTATGCACACGGTAGTGTATAAGCAAATATTAGCTAAAATGCTAACATTAGCTTAAATACTATTTTTAGCTGTCAAGCTAATGTCAACATGTAGGTTGTCATCAGCATGTTAACTTCACCTAATATAGTTGATTTATGACAAACATGGTAGTATATAAACAAATTTCAGCTATAAAATGTTATTATTTATTATTAAATTTTAGCTATTACTATGTTGGGTCTTAATTACCTGTTGACTGACACCTGATGTCAGCACTCAGTATGTAAAGTAAAGCTTATGCATCAAAATTACCTTAAATGCTAATGTTAGCTTAAATGCTCATTTTAGCTATGAAGCTAACGTTAGCATGTAGGTTGACATCAGCATGTTCACTTACACTAACATATTTCATCTAGTATGCACATGTTAGTGTATAAGGTAGCAGAAGCTAAAATGCTAATATTAGCTGAAATGCTATCATTACTACATGGACTCGTACTAGTATGATGACTACTATGGTAGTATCATACTGTTTATGTGCTTATAAAAAATTCCCCGAATAATCCCTCATAAAGCATTTAATCAAAAGAGTCCCCACAAACGTTTTTTAACCAGAAACCCAATAGAGTCCCCACAAAGCTGTATAAACCAGTGTA
Organism: Orestias chungarensis; assembly: GCA_032876305.1. Taxonomy (NCBI): domain Eukaryota; kingdom Metazoa; phylum Chordata; class Actinopteri; order Cyprinodontiformes; family Cyprinodontidae; genus Orestias; species Orestias chungarensis. Next base: position 656,409 of record JAVLVB010000263.1, read on the forward strand.
CAGGGGTTTACACACACTGCATGGCCTTATATAGTGAACCAATGAAGTTCTCCAACTGGGCCTTTGTATGAGTTCAAAGCATCTCTGAAAAGCCAAGTAGTATAATGCATACTTACACACACGCACGCACGCACGCACGCACGCAAGCACGCACACAGAAACACAGACACACAGACACATTTACATATTATATTAGTCATGTATGTACCATATATAGAGAGGGAGAGGGGAAAAAAGAGGGGCAGAGAATAAAAGGAGAGAAAAAAAAAAGAAAGAATGAGAAGGACAGCGAAAAAGAAAGAGGGAGAGAAAAAGAGAGAAAGAAAAAAATATATGTTATAAGCCTCTTTCTTCTGTCTGGTACTACATGGCTTTATAACACAGCAGCAGTCTGCAGTAGTCTGGCTGAGGTAACTTCAGGTCATTGACTCACCTGTGTTCTGTTACTATGGTAATTAATGACCATCCAGCTGCTTCATATCTAACTGTCACCCACTATCATGTCACAGTCAGGCCAGCTTTTCATTGAGAAATCCTTCCGAACAAACCCTTCCCATATATAACACCGTAATATGTATCGATAAAATTACAAAAGCGTGAGCTTGGAGCATCTTTCGTCTACGGCTGTGCCACAGCTCAGATCTCTACCTACTTCAAAGCCTGAGTTGTGACGAGTTAAGCATTTCTATTGCAACAAAAAAACATCACAGATCCAAATCCATGCAGCTCTATGGGGAAGCTGGCCATTTTTGCTCCGACTTATTTTGCTCTGGGATGTTTTTCTAAAGAACGGTCTGCTCTAGAAACATTCTGAAGACATTCTACCGTAGGAAACACACCGTTATATAAAATTCCAAAAAATCAGGATAGTCTTACTAAAAATGTAGTCATGAGGGTAAGTTAAACACAAAGTAAGTGTCTTTAAAAAAAGATTTTCCACACTCTTCTGCCCTGTTTTTATCAGCATGTCACCATTCTCACGTGCGGAGAATATTCCACACTGGGATATTTCGGACGTATTTTTTCGCAAATTACTTTGCAACGAATTCTCATCTGTTAAAGAAAAGTAATAGCAAACCTCCCGGGATCGGTATGCACGTTTTGATATATTGTTTGTGGGGGTGCACATCCGGGCCGCATTAGTTCTGGAATTTCAGAAATTTCGGGGTGAATAATAATAGATGCCAAAAACTCAAGGATTAGGAAGTGAGAATAACCATTTTTAAGGTTTCAAGGATTTCTATTGTCATACCTCTTCACATTTACATGTTTGCGGTAAAAAATTTGAACTCAGCTCTAAGGCTGCCAATTATTTTTACAATTAATTGCTTTTTATTATTAACCTTATTTAGCATTTACTTTGCCATGTAAGCTATTGCAAATGAATTGTCATTAAGAAAAAGGAACAGACAAAAGAATTGAGCTGTCCACTGTCATTTATTTAACGTTGTTTAAAGGAACAAATTACCTCAACATTGTAAATTATTTGTTCATTTTTATTCAAAAAATACAAAAAAAGGTAGAATTCCATAAAACCAGGAAAAATTTTATCTTTATTCTGAATGTTCAGCAGGAGGCTGACTTAGCTGGACATTATTTTTACAAATAATATGAACTGCTGTCTCTACCAGCATGTTTAGAACAGAGTTTTTAAGTGGGGGTGAGCGAGACGCATGTTTTAGTTTATTGTTCCTTGGTTTTTTCTCCATACTTGCAACTGTAAATTAATATTAACGGAATACATTAACAGTATTTAGCGTGTTTATTTTCCCATTAGCTATCAGTTATTTTACAGTGCTGCCTCCCTCTCTTGCTTAAACTCCAACATGTTTTTGTCTCAAATGTTCACTTCAAGTAGACTTTCGTACATTTTTGTGCTCCAACACTTACTGTAAAACACTATTCTAAAGCAACTAATCGATGACTAAATTAGTGTCAATTAATGTCAACAATTTTTATTGATTAAATTAATTGGTTGTTTGAGCTCCAATCAGACAATCCAAATAAATAAATATACAAAAGTAATGGTATGATGTGCTGAATTTAGTCAACTGAAAATGGGGCAGAAGTTCATCAGTCTGACAGCTGCTGGGTAGAAACTGTTTCTGAGCCTGGTGGTCTTGCTTTGAATGCTTCTAAACTGTCTGAGGGAAGGAGCTGTGAGCAGGGTGAGTTAAGTCCGTCATGATCCAGAGCACTCTTTTTCTACATCGTGATGTGTAGAGGTCGGACATGGATGGAAGGTCCTCCACAGTCCTCTTTGAAGCCTTAACCGTTCTCTGTAGAGCCAGCCTCTAAGCTGCTGTGCAGCTGCTTTGTCATACAGTGATGGATGTACTGAGAACACTCTTTTATCACACAGTGATAGAAGCTTCCCAGTATGGAGTTCTCAAGTCCAACCTTGATCACACAGGAGGAGTTGGCATTTCAGGTAAGGTCACTGGATTTGAGTACACCCAGATACCTGTAGCTGGAAACCATTTCCACAGCTGCTCCTCCAATGTTCAGGGGAGAAACAGAGTACATTTTCCTTCAGAAAACCATCACCATCTCCTTGGTTTTTTTTCACATTGATGCAGAGATTATTTTCTCTGCACCACTGGACCCAGTGTTCCACCTCCTCTCTGTATTGGGACTCATCCTTGTTTGTGATGCATCCCACCATGTGTGTAACTATATGACAGATGGCATGTGTTGGAGAGCAGTCATATGTTAGCAGGATGAACAGGAGGGGACACACAGCCCTGGGGCCCCCAGTGCTGAGAGTGATAGAGGAGGAGTCGGTGTTATGGATCCTGACAGTCTGAGGTCTGTTGGTCAGAAAGTCTGGACCCAGTTCCCAAGTGTGGCACTGAGTAAGAAAGAAGGGAGCTTCTGCACCAGTGTCAGTGGGATGATGGTGTTGAAGGCTGTGGAGAACTCCAGAAAAAGCAGAGGGATGTAAGAGTTACTGCTGTCCAGATGGGGTGTGGGCTGTGTGGAGCACAAATGAGATGGCGTAGCAGTGGAGGGGTTCTGTAAGCGTGCTAACAAGGGTCCACAGTGACATCGACGGAGTCCTTGATGTGGCTCATGACCACTTACCAAAGCAGTTCATGACTACCGAGGTTAAAGCTAGAAGTCAGTATTTATTTAGGCCTGTCACTGTGGAGAAGTTGGTGACTGAGACAACAGTGGCGGACTTTAGGCAGGTGGGACTTCCATATGCCACTACATGGCATATGGAAGGCCAGGTGGTGGCCTTCCACATGGGCAGAAGTATCCCTGAATTTTCTGGGCATGTGCGGCTTTGGCCTTCGCAATGCCTGCAGTCAGTCCCTTCTTCGCCTCTCTGAGTGCTAATGCCTCACCTGTCCGAAACTCAATGTCCCTAGCTTTCAGCAGAGCTCTCACTTTATCATTTAGCCAGGATTTCTGGTTCCGGTAACAGGTGACTGTCTTGGTGGTAGTGACATAATGAACACACTTGGAGATGAAACCAAGAGCAGGTGTATTCCTTCAAATCCACCTCACACTCACATGTGGCCGCCTCTCTGAAGATCTGCCAATCTTTGCATTGAAAACAGTCCTGCTGCACAGAGGTTACATCTCTGGGCCACACACTCACTGTCATCTTTGTTGGCCTGATCCGTTTTATCAATCGACGGTATGCTGGTACCATCAGGATGGAGATGTTGTCGGAAAGACCAAGATGGGTCGAGGAAACCCTCTGTACACTCCTTGAACGTTAGCGTACACATTGTCCAGAGTGTTACCTCCCCACGTGAGAATGGTGACATGCTGATAAAAACAGGGCAGAGTGTCTGTCAGTTTCACGTGATTAAAGTCCCCTGAATCCACGTAAAATCCCTCTGTGTGCTTCATCTGCAGCGAAATAATAGTGTCGTACAGCTCCGTTAATGTTTGAATTAGCACCCGGTGGAATGTAAACTATGGTGACGAACGCTGCATTAAACCCCCGTGGCAGATAGTACCGCCGACATTTCACAGCCATAGGTTCTATTGCTTAAGAGCAGATATATTTTACCAGTCCACAGTTTATACACCAGCTGTCATTCACGTAGACCGGTGTTTTTCCCGGTGTTTTTCCCAACCGTTGGCTGGTGTACCCATGGAAAACTTGAAAACATTTGATCTGGAAGGCTCAGTCCGGCATATTGTTGTTAAGCTAGGTTTCCAAAGAACAGCATCTCTGTAGAAACACTCAGCCTTACCACAACAAATCCAGTTTGTTGTCCAGTGAGCAGACATTGGCAAGAAAGAGAGAAAAGTCTTTTTATTCAAAGGCTTCTTTAGCTTAGTTGTGAACAGATCTGGAAGGGAGATCTTTCCTGCCCACAGCCATCACCATCTTTAATAACTACTCAATTGAATGAGTTACCTTAACAACATTTAATTTTCCTATGGGTTAAGTATCTTTGAGTATTTTTGATTTGATTATTTATTCAGCTTTACTGATGAACATTCATTTTTTCCAAAGAATATGTATAGTATAAAATTTAAACAACAGAAACTAAGCATTTCATTTCAGTTTATTTACAATAGTGGTAATCTCAAAAAAGTACCAGATAGATCCAACAAATAGAAAAAATGTTTTTGTTATTGTCTCTGGTTCATCTGAGTCACTTACTAAAGTGATCTAGTTCACCTGATACAGAATATTGTAAGCAGCCAAGGTAGATATATCAGCTCGGCCTGCCATTATTGAGACAGGTCCAGTGTCTCTCTATTAGAGCACCAATTATCCTTGAGAATAGAAGCATTCCAGCATTAGCTCTCACGGGATCCAATTTAAAGGAAATTTTGGATTATGATCCCCAGTTCAATGCGAAGATCTGAGCTAACCACAACAGTGATACAGAAATTTCAATTCTATTCGCTGTTTAGGAGGAAGCCATGGAAAAGAAGATCAAGTTTATCCTCATCTTAGTTGCAAATATTTAGATAAGACATTTCACTGAACTAATTTAAAAAACATAGTTCAGAAATTCTAGAAACGTATTCCTTTGGGGATTTTATAGATATGTTCTAATCCTTTTCCTAAGGGGGCACTTTCCTGCATGTTTTAGGTGTTTTCTCTCTATTACAGACCTGGTCTGAATAAATGAGGGACTTACAGGCCTCTACACGACGTAAAGCATGCAGGAGCTAATGCTATCATTTTAGTCAGGTGTGCTGGAGCAGAGACACATTTTAAACATGCAGGATAGTGACCCCTGAGGAACAGAATTGAGAAACACTCTTCTAAACAGAATTAAGACCAATATTCTGGAGGAAAAGTTTGTGCCATCCACAGTAAATGACTGACTAAGCAGTTTGTTTTTCGGATGCATTGCTATAGTCCAAAGACACTAGCCTCCATCTTGTTTGACTTAAAAACCTCATTAATTCATCAAGGCATTTATTACTTAAAGACATACCTTTAGAATAACTAGTATGATTCAACAAGTTATTTGCAAATTTGCATAATGCCCCCTTTTAATTACAAACAGCTAAAGCCGTATCGACGTCACTTCCTGTTGTTGCATCGTATGTCTGTTAGCGTCTGCTAGCTCAGCACGCTCTCTTATTACTCCGAAATCTCTGTACTGAGACGTTTCTAGCTCATTCTAAACACACTTTCACGGTAATCACACATTTCTGTTGCTCCACTGAAGTTTTTAGAAACCGTAATTGTTCTAAACGTGTCATGAGCACTCGCTAGCTTAGTTAGCTAGGCTTCTAACGGTTCTATGGCTTCTCCCTGTGCTTCTCCTCTTCCTGTTCTGTGTGTCAGATGTTTAGTTAATCCTCTTCCTCCTTTAGAGATAATGGTACGTGCATTAAATGAAGCATCTTTTTAGCTTTGTAAGTGACCCAACAAGAACAGACTTTACGCAGAAAGCATAGTCCCAGAACCCAGCCTTTGGCTCACCACCAATCTGTTAATGTTTCAAATCAATTTCCCGCACTCAGCGATACACCCGCTGAGAAACAGACTCTGGTAATTGGCAGCTCCATAGTCAGAAACGTTGCATTAGAGAAACCAGCAACCAAAGTCAAATGTTTGCCAGGGGCCAGATCAGGCGACATAAAATCATACCTCAAACCGCTGGCTAAGGATAATCGTAAATACAGTAAGATTGTTATTCATGCTGGCGATTATGACACCCGGTTACGCCAATCGGAGGTCAAAAAATTAGTATTGCTTCGGTGTGTGAGTTTGCAAAAACAATGTCGGATTCTGTAGTTTTCTCTGGTCCCCATGTTTAGTTGCATGTTGTCATTCAACCGCTGGTTATCTATGTGGTGTCCAGAAAACGGTGTGGGTTACATTTATAAT
>JAVLVB010000263.1:667299-686610 GCA_032876305.1 Orestias chungarensis
CATATTGTAGATTTTGTGTAGCTCAAATCCTATTTCTCGCATAGATATTATACTCTTATATTTTATTACATTATTTAAAATTGCTATCAGGGTGTAAACTGGACCGGGGGATTAGAATTTTCGTCCCACCTCATGTACCACATGTGATGTGATGACAAATAAAGATTCCTTGATTCCTTGATTCCTTGATTCCTTGATGTTACAGTTAGAGTGAAGTCAGTAATACATTAGAAGCTTCTGATAGATATTCCAAGCTAATAATGGTTCACTAAAGTTTAAACAATCCTGCATATATATATATATATATATATATATATATATATATATATATATATATATATATATATATATATATATATATATATATATATATATATATATATATATATATATATATATTTATAATTTAACCTTCATGCTGTTAAGAGAGTGAGTATGCAGACTAGTTTCACATTTTTGAAAGGTTAGTAGTGCCCATCACTGCGATTTGCCACTCTGTTTGTCAAAAATCAGTTTGTCGTGTTAATGCTAAAATACAAAAAATTTAAAACATTTCGGATATTTACTTTTTGTTTCACACTTTTAAACTCCCTAAATGTTTTTGTGTCTCTTTGAGGTGGACGACTCGGTATTCCAAAGCAGGGAGATGGTAGAGAGCCTGGCCTTCGGACTGTCTTTCCTGCAGCGGATGGACATGAGACCTGTGGTGGTAATGGGCTGCTTTTACAACCAGGAGTCATGTCCAACAGAAGCAGTCACTGGGTCTTGGTGCACCAGAGGGTTGGTTGAGAGGTGCCAGCAGCTGACTGAGGCTCTACAGCAACACTCAGCAACTGTCCTACCATTCTTCTCTGCAGAGTCCTTTCTACAGCTTCATGAGGCACCACAAGGAAGCAGGTAGCATATCATATCAAAATCGTTATCAGGCAGTACTAAAGACTCTTGGGTGGCTCAGTTGTATCCTATCGCAAGTGATAAAGTTGTTTAGGGACAACCCTAAAAGAAGCTTAAGACAAAACAGTTTTAGATTTTAAAAAAATAAGATTCTTTGAAAGTTATGAGAATTGAGATTGCATCGTGCCCATTAAGAAGCTCAATTCCCTATAGATAAAACGGCAACATTTATACACTTAAAGTGTTAACTTAGACATTTTTTGCCTATCAACTAACATTAGGACAAAAGAGATAGGCAAGAAGATTTTGCAACAAGTGCAACACTAAATCATTATGGTTATTTGCATGAAACCAAGGAGAAGTCAACAAATAAGGGGTAAGGCTTTCGTACTCACAGAGAATGATGAGAGGGCACAATGTCTCAGTAGTTGTGAATTGAAAAGCTGTTTATGTTTGTTTATGCAATTAGCAGACACTTTTATCCAAAGCAACTTACTGAGTAGACACACTTATCAATCTGACCAAAGGTCACAGTCAGTGGTGACAGTGAAGAGATAGAGGGAAGTACAGAGAAAGTAGTAGAGAGGGTATAGAAGCATGGGTAAGAGTTAGGATAGGAGATGCTCTTTGAAGAGGTGGGTTTTCAAGAGGTTCTTGAAGATATGGACGCTGCTGTTCTTGTAGAGCTTGGTAGGTCATTCCACCATCTTGGAACAACACAAGAAAAACAGCCTGGATTGTCTTAAGCGTGGTGTAGCCACTTCTAGACGACAATCCATTGATAACCGAATTGACCGAGCAGTGACATAAGTCTTTGCAAGACTATTCAAGTAGATGGGAGCCGTACCCTTAAGCACTTTTTTAAAGCTGTGTTGGATGCATTTTACACCTACAAACATGGACGATATAATTCTGACACAAATGTGAGACTTACTTTAACAATTTTGTCCAGTTATTGTCCACCAAATCCCTACAGACATAAATCCTGAAAATATACCTTTAACTTAGGAGTTTATAATAATAATTACTCAAGGAAAGAGAAATATCTAGCTTTTCTGTTTCCAGATTCCAGAAATAGTAAAATCATGATGCAACCTATTCTGTACACATTTGAACCAGTTGCATCACCTTACATCTTATCATGTTATAGAAATAACTTGTTTGTTGTTTGTGACTAACCAGCAAGACCTGTTAATGTGCATTTAATGCAGTATTTTGCAGTATAAAACAGCAACGTTGTGTATGTGGAAGCATCTTGGGGTGGCTCTGTTTCTTTAGTTATATTCTGTTCTTTTTTTTAAATTTAATTCCATTGTTTCTGGGATGCAGTTACATTAGCCTTTGGGGACTATTCTCACTGGTTTTGGGTGCTGTGTTGCTGAAAGGCTGTTACTGATTTTATTTTTAACAACAGCAACAAGTTAGTTTCCGAATGCCAGATGAATTGAAAGGGGGCAATGTGGATTCAGAGTAGGAGCAAAGAGAGGAAGAAGGTCAAACCATCTTCTACATCCATCCTGATGGGCAACATGAGATCGTTAACTAAAAAGTGTCTGACTAACAACTAAAAGTGTCTTCAGTCAGAGGCATAACAGATGTGTAGTAATATAGACCAGGAGATTATCCCTGCCCTCAGCCATCAGGATCTACAAAAAAATCTTTGAAGAAAGTTGGATAATTTGATCCACAACAATTGTTATTTTCCCCCTAGAATTCATGGAAGTTTTGACCCAATTGATGCAAATATGGGCTTCTTATATTTTTCAATACTTTAATTTGTTTAATAAAAATATTGTATGTTTAGTTTACCCTTATGACACACATTTTGGAAACTTGCATTATGTAGGGTGTTACATTGACAGCAAAGTAGAAACACAAATTCTTTTTGTGCACAAACTTGTCCAACAAAGTGTTTCTGATGTTTTCTGTGTCCCGCATGGAGGATATGTCAAACTGCAAACAAGGCAATATATACGTTTCCTGACCTTTGTGCTGTTTCGTTTGGTTCTCCACAATCCTGTTCACGAAATTTTCTCAAACAAATCTCAACAAGACCTTCACATAACAGCTGGATTCATTGCAATTGTAAATTATAAATAGGAGGAGCCTATTAAGAAATTGAAAGCCGGTGGCACTGGCTTTTATTTGCCTAGTCAGTGCAACATTTCTGATTATCATTTGTCAAAAAAAATCATGTATCTGTTTCCTTCCACTTCATGTATCGCAGCACATACATTTAAGCTAGTAGTCTTAAAAAAAAATTGTCACAATGTTTGAAATACTTCTACCTTGCTTTCAAAAACAGAGCCTTTAATTTCATTATATTTCCATATTTGCTCTCATGTATGCATTCCATTCTCTGCTTCATTCCCTTTCTATTTAATTTTTTGTATGCCATGTCGATTGTTTTTTTTTAATTCCCTTATCTCTGTAGTGCTCCACAAATAATTTCTGTGGAAACCAGCCTCCTTCAGTGGAGTTTAGATTGTGGGACCATCCCTCTGGTTTGTCCAGTTGGGAGGGATGGACGAGGATGCTCATTGGTGCTAGACCCAACAGAGGTTACAGCAGCCATTTCCCGAGCCCTGCAACCCCTCAAAGTGATGTTTCTAAACAATTCAGGAGGCCTGCGGAGTGAAAAACATAAGGTACGAAATACGTCCTGATGCAAACACCACATAAATCTGAATTACACTATTTGTGCCCAACTTATCTATATCGTTTCCTGTTTGAGTTACAGGTGCTGGACACAGTTTCATTGCCAACAGACCTGCCCAGTCTGTCTGGAGCGGAATGGCTGAGCTCAGCAGAGCGTCGCCGACTGACAACCATTGCCAGACTCCTAAATCAGTTACCAACAGAGTCATCTGCTGTGATCACCTCTGCAGACACACTACTGACTGAGCTCTTTAGCCACAGAGGTGATGTCTGTTACTAAGACAATGTTCACACTGCAGGCAAATTTAACACAAATCCAATTTTAATTGTAACAGATATTTGACTTTTTCAGAGCTTTCTGAAAAACCCAATTCGATCTTTTTACCCTAAATAAAAATCAAAATTTTATTTTGCATTGCTCAAAAACCTTGAAATCAGCTGTGGTATTCATTGCTACAACTATACAAATTGTGTTGCTGTGTGAAGAAACTAACTCACTGAAATACTTAAGAAAAATAGTAGATACACTGCTGTGAAAAAGGCATCATTAAAACATTTATCAATATTATCTTCATGATCTCTGATATTACGTTTTTGATTACCTAAAACATGCAAGTGTCACAAAAATCTAAAACAAAGGTAATTGTTAAGGACAATTTCAAAGCCATATTTATCCAGTACAGAGAGCAGTCTTTTTAAAATTACTTCTACTTGTTTTGGCACTTTAAAATATCATTTTTAGGCTAACTGAACCATTCATTCACCACTTCTTTTTCTGTTGTCCCCTATATGTCAGGTTCTGGAACACTTTTCAAAAATGGTGACCCCATACACAGGTCAGTATTAAACAAGCTCACGTAATCCAATCAATTCACCATAATCTAAACCAATCCCTCTCGTGGGGATTTGTTTACTTTCTTAGAAACATCTTTATTAACATGAAACCCCCCCAACACACTTCTTTGACTTGTACACACAAGCAGAAACAGTATTTTCATTGCTTTGTATGTGCAGATTCACGTCTCTGGATGATATTGACACTGAGCGTCTGCTGACTCTCATCAACAAGTCATTTGATAAAACTCTGAGGCAGGATTACATCGATTCTTTGAAAGGACGGATGCACTGCATCTATCTATCTGAAGGGTGCGTTCAAATAGTTTGGAAAAAGAAAGGAAAGTAAAGCTTTCAATATATGACGCATATGCAAACTTAAAGTTACCACCAAAAATTTATTGTAGGAATTAGTGGGACTGCCCAGTATAAAGTGTTAAAGGATACATGATTTTTAACTTTTCAAATTTGAGATTATGCCATATATATTTTGTATGAATGTGCTTCACCAGCTACAGTGCTGCAGCAATCATCATGATGGAGCCAGTAAACGGTGGGACCCCCTACCTGGACAAATTCGTGGTGAGCAGCAGTAAGCAGGGGCAGGGCACCAGTCACATCCTATGGGAGTGTATCCGACAGGACCTGGGCAAATTGTTCTGGAGGTCAAAAGCCACCAACAGGATCAACCCATGGTTAGTCCCACACAGAAAGATATATGTATGAAAACTTGTTAGTTTATTTATACCCTACATGTTTTCTTTTCGCTTTTAGTGTGTAACAGTCTGTAACGTCAATTAAACTGTGTTTTGACTTCACTGTGAACATGCTGCCATACCAGCAGTTTACTCAGCTGTTCCTGAAACTCTAAAGAAGAATGATTATAGATGAATCATGGCAGTATATCTCTTGACCAATGTAATAATTTAACAAAAATACTTAAAAATTCCGATACACTTTAATAGACTTTAATCAACAAACCTTTGAAGCAAGTAAAACTCAACTTCCGAGTAAAAATTGAAAATATAATGAAAACCAATAAACTACCAAAAGTAAATCAATAAAACGTGACAAATAATAATAAATGACATGACAATTACATAGAAAAACAACAAGGTTTTGATAATATTAAAAAGCATTATAAATTTATTCAATAGAGAAGCTTTGAAAAATATAAATCAGGGGCAAGCCTCCCCTTACAATAGTGAAATATTGATCATTAGGAACGAATATAAAAATTATTATGTAATGCAAAAAATAAAAAAAAGTAGAGCTTTGGTGTGGAGGAACTTGAACAGACTTAGCGACACCCAGTGGGAAAAGCAGACATTGCCCAATTTACCGTAGGAAAGAATAGTATAATAATTTCAATTCCTTTCATTAACTTTAATAAGAACTTCAATTTCTCAGAGGGCTTGTTAACCTTTTGTTTTCAGGCAACTAGTTTATAATGCAAAGTAGAAATGAAGATCAAATGTAATGAAGTTGAGTATCATATAATAATTTGCAAGTATTCAATTCAAAGGATTTATTGTCATCTGCAAAAGAAAGAAACAAGTTTCCTTTTGCAATAAAATTCTTTCATTGCTTCTCGTCAAGTATGCCAAAAGAAAAAGATGAAGATAAAAATATAGAGAAAGCAAGAAAAGCTGCAACTAACTCTTATTTTCATAATTGTTTAATCTGTCTATCTTATTTTTACGATTAATAGCTTTTTATTGTTACTTGTATTTAGCTTTTACTTTCCCATATAAGCTATTTAAATCCATTTTCATTAAGACAAAGGAAAACATAAGAGAATTGTGCCGTTCACTGCAATTTATTTAAGCTTGTTAAACGGAACAAATGACCTCAAAAGTGTAAAATATTGTTTATTTGTAGAAATAAAATACAAAAATGAGGTAGAATTTCAAACAACTTATGGAGTGTACAGGCTATTAACAAAGATCTCAGCCCCTATTATGCTGTACATAGAAATTCACATTTTATTTTATCTTTATTCTGAATGTTCAGCAGGAGGCTGACTTAGTTGCGCATTATATTTTACAAATAATATGAACTGCTGGCTGTATTAGCATGTCTAGAACAGAGTTTGTAAGTGATCAACATTGCTGGGGGTTGAGGGTCTTGATCCACATATATTTACTTATTGTTGCTTGTTTTTGTATTTGTCATTTTTTGCAGAAGAAACACGAAATGACGAATGAAATGCAAATATAAAAAAAACATAAAAAACGCTGTTTAATAGCATTTAATAGCAGTGATATTTATCTTTTAAAAGATCTTTTAGGAGGAACATTGGATTGTGTGTTTTTCATCACTTCTACATTTTGAAGAGTAAGGTGAACCTGCAAGGTTTTACTGAACTACCATTTTAGATTTGTTAGCGAGATATATATCTCTGTAACTTTGAGCTGTTTTGATTTTGAGTTATTTTTGGTGTACTGATTCCAGAGGAGTAAATGTTGCATGTCAATGACTTGATGCAACTGGCTAGGTTTCCTTAGATTGGAAACTTTTTTTTATAACTGATTCATTATGAAATATCCATGAGTTTTATTGATTTTCTGGTAAAGTGCCTTAAGATGACATCTGTTGTAAATTGGCGATATATAAATAAACAGATTCTTGATTCTTGAAAGACAGGAATAAAAACCAAGTTGTCAGAACATTGTATTTTTAGTAAAGTTATTCGGATCGGCTTTTACAAAACTGCTGTGCTTTGGAGGAAACAGTCTTCAAATGCTTTTCTTCTTTTCTGTCCAGGTACTTTAAGCACTGTGACGGCAGTTTTGTAAATGGAGTGTGGACCGTCTTCTGGTTTGGTCTGACAGACATCAGAGACTCGTACGCGCTGGTGGAGCATGCCAAGAGCCTCCCTGATTCATTCCAAAGCTCTAGCCTCACCTTGACCTAGCAGCCTCCTTCTTCTCAAGCTGCTGATAACTGAATCCTGCATACCATTACATTATTATGAAGCATTTCAGTTTTGGATACACATTATCTCTCTTGATTTGCCAAACTGTTCACTAAAATGAGTTTTTGGAAGTTTGATGTTTCATGGATATTTCTAAAACAACAATACTTTGTAAAATGTCTTTAACATTTTGATGTGCACTTAGTAACTTTTAGGAATATTCTAATCTGTGTTTTTTAACTAAACCTGGGAATACATATAAGGGTTTAGCCTAAGAAAATGATAGATAATCATGACATTTTGTAAAGATTTTACAGAAATGTCCAAAAATGAAATATTACCCAGCTTCTTTGCAATATCATCTTAACAATTGAAAAAAAACATCTAACAACATCAAAGACCTAACACGTCTCATAAAAGTTTTCTTTTTCAGATGGTGAAGGTGTTCTTATATTTTACTTGGATTTCTACTGTTTAGTCACCCATCTAATATCCATTGCCTTTTGTTTATTGCTTAGTAATTCTAATTGATAGTTTAGTTTTCTCTCACAGTGATACTCTTGATACTCTTGTGAAACTAATTAAACACAACACTGAACAACAGTCGGTACAGTATTGCAACTTACCTAAATAATATAGATAACAGTGCTATTTTTGTTGTGTTTTGCAGATGATAGTTTCCCAAAATACGGGTAATTTTAAAACAGCTTTTAGAATGTGACATGACTGTATATTTATGAAAATAGAATTATTTGTAATTCAAACAAAAATTTGACAACAGATTAGATTGTATCTTTTCAATGAAGACTGAAAAAGTTTGTTAAAAAAACTGTTCTAGCATAACCATTAGGCTGTAATGAGAAGGAAAACTATTCTTGATAAAATATATTTTAATTATACAAAAATAAGTTCTAAATATCTTTCCAAAAAAATAGAAAAATATTGGTTGTTAAACCATAATGTCCTTTCTATTTCATATGGTTCTATTTAAGTAATTTCAATCTTTCTCAAAATTCTTCTATGTTTGAAATGTGGGAGTTAGTACCCTCAAATACCAGAACAGATTATTTGTTTGGTGTATGAAAACGTGTAAAACTTTATAGTGGGAGGACTTTTTCAGAACTAAACCATGGTTTGCACATTTATCATTATTACTCATAAGTGTATTGATTGTATTCCTCTAAAACCTTCTTCATTGCAGTCCACATATAGAGGCCATGTTTCTTTCATCCAATTCAATCTAGTTGTCTCTTGAACTCACAAAGCCTTTTTTACATCTCATCTAATCTAGGTTGGATATTTAGAAATAAGGTTTTGTTTTAGTCGGATTGTTTTTTTAATTCTTATGTAATTGATAAATTTCTTCAACCTGCATCCACCCATTAAGTTGAGTTGAATTTCAAGTTTTCTAAGTTTAAAATTCTTATCCGTTCCAAAAATTCACAAATCTGTAAAATCTAATTTCTAACATGAAGTTTTGAAATACAGTTTAGTAGACTTCTGTTATAATAACTTTGCAAGTAGATTTCCTTAATTATAATACTGTGCTAAATCATATATAATAATGACATTTAATATGATTTTTGATGTCATTGTTAAAATGTAGATCTACAAAGCATAATATGTTTTTTAAATCTATACATTATATGTAGTTTGCCACAAAAAAATAGATTGGTACAGTTACCTCAAAGAATATTTGTCATAACATAGGTTGAAATGTATCACTCAATAGGAAGTTGTGAGTAAAATCTGATTCGGACTTAGACTTGATTTGACTGGAATGTACTGTATTTACATTGTCAATGCGGCCTCTGGTGGACCTACATGTTAGAATCCAAGTCCATTTAAAATTTGGAAACTTGAAAAATGTCTAATAGTTTTAGAATAGAGCCTGAATTAGTGTTGGGCGGGGTTGGGTTAGAATTTTTGCTAAAACACATTAGATTTAGGCCCATATATTTAATTCTGTACATTTCTGTATTTATTTCGAGTTTTATTAAGTTTAAAACATTGAAACTGTTATTTCAAATGTATTTATTGCATATGTGCTCTCTTCATTCTCCGTCGTATTGTGTGCTATTACACAATTAGAAAAAAATATACATAAACAATAATGCAAATACATAAATAAACCCTCTCGGAAGGATTTCTTCCAGCGCATGCGCAAAGGAGATGACGACACGATTCACGCTTCCGGGACAAATCGTGTAGCAACACCAAGAAGTGAGCGGCCAGTCAATCCAGTAACAATAAAGAAAGTATGGTGGCAATATTTTTTGATATAGAAAAAGTATAAGATATGATGTGGGTGGAGGGATTATTAATTAAATTATACATGTTGGGCATTAAAGGGAAAATATTTAAATGGATTAAAGACTTTTTAACAAATACAAAAATACAAGTTAGAATTGGTGAAGTAATCTCAGGAAAATATATAGTAGAAAATGGAACTCCACAGGGCAGTATCATAAGTCCGTTACTGTTCTCAATTATGATAAATGATGTATTTAAAGATATTGGAAAAGAAATGGGATGTTCACTGTTTGCAGATGATGGAGGTGTTTGGAAAAGAGGGAAAAATGTAGATTTTATTGTAAAGAAATTACAAGATGTTATTATTAAAATAGAGAAATGGGCGTTGCAATGGGGATTTAAGTTCTCAGTTGCAAAAATAAAAGTAATGATATTTAATCAGAAAAAAATAAACAAGGAAATAAAATTAAAATTATATAACCAAGAGTTAGAGCAAGTAAAGTGTATAAAATATTTAGGTTTGATGGAAAACTAAAATGGAATATACATATTCAAAAACTTATTGATAAATGTAAAAAAGTGTTAAATATTTTGAGATGCTTGGCTGGCAGTGACTGGGGAGCAGATAGAAAATCACTAAAACAGATTTACACAGGCATGATCAGATCTAACTTAGACTTTGGGTGTATAGTTTACGGTTCAGCAGCTAAAACACATTTGGTTAAATTAGACATTATTCAACATCAGGCACTAAGATTATGTACTGGAGCATTTAAAACCACACCAACAGCAGCAATAGAAATAGAAATGGGAGAAATGGCGTTAGATTTAAATTATTGGTTCAATTTACAAAGCAGTACATTTGATAATCCAACCTGGGAAATTTTAAATCCATGTTGGGAAAAAGAAAAGAAAGAAATGAGGAGTTTTGGATGGACAATTGAAAAGAAATTAAAATAATTTAAAATTAATGATTTAGAAATTACTCAAACATCACCAATATCAATTATACGACCATGGATTCTACCAGAAGCAACAGTAGATATTTCAATATTAGGAAAGAAACAAGATAAATCATACATTGTAGACAGTTATTCAGTAGAGATACATTTAAACAACTATTATCATTTTATTCAAATTTATACAGATGCATCAAAAATAACTGGAAAAATAGGAATAGGTTTTGTAGTACCAGAATTTAATAAAAAATAGGAAAACGAGTTACAGACGGATTATCAGTATACACAGGAGAAATGTTGGCAATATTATTAGCTTTACAATGGGTAGAAGACATAAAACCATTAAAAACAATAATATGTTCATACTCCAGTTCTGCTTTATTAAGTTTAAAATATAATCAGTCTGATAGTAGGATGGACATCTTATTAGAAATGTTTCATACATTATTCAGAATACAAAATATAGGTTTAATAGTTATATTTGTGTGGATTCCAGCACATATTGGAGTAGAAGGAAACGAGAGGGCAGATAAAATAGCAAAGAGGGCAATTAAATGTCCTACTAGTTTTACAGTTAAATTAAGTAAATCTGAGGCAAAGAGTCTTGTTAAAGAAAAACTGATGGAAAAATGGCAAAAAAGGTGGAATGAAAAAAAAACAAGAAGATAGTTTTATAAAATTCAGAAGAGAGTAGGAGGAAAAAGAAATGGTAGAAGAAATAGAAAGGAGGAAAGAGTAATAACACGGCTAAGGTTTGGGCATACAGCACTAAATTACACACTTTTTAAAATGAAAAAACATAATACTGGCAAATGTGAACACTGTGGAGCTTTAGAAACAATTAAACATGTTATGTTTGAATGTCGTGGGTATGAAAGAGAAAGAAGTTATATGAAGAGGAAATTTGAACATATTAAAGAGAAGATTAATTTATTAGATATATTGAGGAAGAATTTGGGGAGTAAACAAATACAAATAGTTATTAGATATTCAAAAAGGACAAAATTATTTCATAGAATTTGATTATAATAGATGTGTGTGTGAATGTATGAATGATATAGAGGGGTAGAATAAATAGTTATGTATAAGTGTGTGTGTATATATAGTATTTATTTATAGACCATCATGAACCACACTCCATACCAGTAGGTGGCGGTAATGCTACTATAAGTTTGTTGCCAACCGCCAATAAAATCAAACAAGAAGAAGAAGAAGAAACCAGTAACAAACATGGCGGAGCAAGGCCCGGAAAGAGCAGCCAAAGCGGCTCCTTCAGTCGCAGAGATGCAGGTTCAACGCCGCCGGGCGGAGCTGGATTACTTCCAGAAACACGCAGCAAGGATCCGGGGAAGGAATCTGCTGACCGGCTTGGGGATCGGCGCGTTCGTGGTCGGCATCTGTATCCTTTACCTTCAGAGGTCACAGGAGGGTGACTTCATCTCGGCTGGACAGCACAACACATACCGCACGTTTAACATTAAGGCTGTGTGCAGAAGCAAAGGTCCCCAATGAACTTGTTTTCATGTCCTGACACATTATAACTAAACTTAGTCGATCGTTTAAAATGTTCTGAAGTGACGAATTTGCTGTAATATCCCGACATTCATTAAATCGAGTTCAGCTGATTGTTATTTAAGTATAGAGTGAATTTCTCAGAGAACAAACAGCATCATGGAAACTCAGGGCAGACAGCTCAGGGAGAAAGTTGTAGAAAGCTTTAAAGCTTCTGGAACAATATCCTGAGAAATCCCCGTTGTGATGGATTAAGTGGCGACAACAGCTGGCAGATGTTTCTGTGGGCGTGGCCTCTCAGGACCCCTCACCAAAGCAGGGAATAAACAATGCTGATCACCTTAAAGAACTACAAGTGCTTGTCAAATACAACCTCTTTCCTAAGACCTTTGCTTGCTGCCTTTATTTAACTGTTGGCAGAACCGCTTGTAAATTGTGTTTTTTATTTTCAGAGCCTGGAATTCATCACAAATAGTTCTCAACTCTTTAAAAGAACAGATTAAAAAGCTCTGATTAATTCTACACCTGGAGATAAATATTGAAATGTAATGGAAACTAACATATCACAGTTTAAAAGCAATGATTGGCTTTATAGTATTTCATCATGCTGTATAACACCTGGATGTTCTCATCCGACTCCTGATAAATCCACTTTTTACTAAACATCTCTTATGTCACGTTTCCTCTTTGAAGAGGCTTTCCAACTCATTTCAAACATTCTTGTAAAAAGATCAGTGGTTCTGTAATATGTTTATAAAATGAATTTTCAAACTTTTTCCTTAATTTATCAATATTCTAAAACAAAGAACAAGATAAATCCACCCTAAAAGTTAAGTGTTATTTAATTTCTAACTAAACAGGAATAATCAATATGATTTTGGGAAAAAAATTCCATGTACATAAACATGACTTCTGCGGTCTTTATGCCAGTTTTATTTCCACCATTTTCTCACTATTTTCTTGTCGGGTAAATTTAAATATAATTCCTCTTTTTTCTCTTTATTAAGTTAACCGTTAACTTTGAGATGCAAAAATATAATAAACATATTTATCGCTAAAGATCAGGACTGACTGCAACTGTCACCAGTTGATCTAGATCTGCTTCTCAAACTGCACTGTCTCTCTCAACTGGGAAGCAATTAAAAGTAGAGGTAGTGTTTTCATGTCTGTGCAGATGGTCTAGTGGGTTGGACGGAGATACATTTACATTCATGTAAAAGAACGCTAGTTCGAGTCCAGGCATTATTTTTTTCAGATGTGTTCCTTTATGGGCCACCGGATAATCTTATTGTATACAGTGATCTATCAGAATATTGAACTAGTACCACGTTTAAGGTTCAAAGCTTTCTTAGGTTGCAGCATCTGCAGCCCACAGTTTTCTAAAAATAAGTTTGAAGCTGCTGTAGGTCATTATAAACGTGTGAACTCAATTATGTGTCTTCCAATAAATAAGTGAGGCATTTGTTTGCATGATATCACAGGTAACTCTTCTATATTGGTCAGTTTTATTATATTAGAGTACAAATGTGACATGAGGTGAAATAGTCATCATTTTACTTTAACAATGCTGGGTGATCAATCCCAGTCTTAAACTGAAGGAATTTAGATTTAATCGTTATAGATGGCAGACTGCTTGTTTCATTCTAAATAACTCCAGATCCAGGTGGATTACAGAATTCCCCTGGTCATCTGACTGCTGTTCAGTTTTTTTGTGGCTTGTCCATCTGGATGTCATAACCAACTACTTTCACTACTCAGAACTGGCTGCTAACTTTATCATTAGAGTTTATTTAACCAAAACCTGTTTTCACATTGCATTTTATTCTTGCCTTTTTGCAGATAGAAATATAAAACATTGGCAGGTTTGTAATTTTTATTTTATATGATAAATACAAACTCTGAATATTGTGAGTAAGCATCCCACCGTAAACAGATTAGAAAACCCTCCAATGTGAACTGAACAATACTCTCATTTGGCTACAGGTGTTCTTAAAAATAAGAACAATCTACAGGTCGTTTGTAAACAACACATGGATTTACATGTGGGATGTAAAGGAAGCCTATCTGAGGGATTTCTGCAGGGTGATGTGGTTAGTCAGTTGCTTCACAGTTTTTAGTGAGGCAGTAAATTAACAATTTTTTTTGTGAGACGAAAATGATGATGATGGTATTTCTCTGATATATGCTGGTCACAAAGAGCATGGACTCTCCGCTTCGTTTGACATTATTTTATTGTGGTTTCTTGGTGTCACAAACTTCTTTTGCTAAAGGGGGTTTTCATTGAATGCACCAAATTCTTCTATGTTGGCATAATTGATTTGAAACATAATGTTGATGTGTGAGAACAGAAATTACTTCATCAAATAAATTTATAACAATGTTTTGTAAATAGTTTTGTTGCACAGGCAGCGTTTTATATCAGGCATCAACGCAGCCACCTACACTTTAGTACCATCTGTCTCTCCCAGCTACCACCACAATTTAATCTTGCCACCAGTTAATCTATGACATTGTTCACTTTAGCATGGAAGGTGAACAAGGACAGGGACTTGGCCATGCTGCAAGGCAAATCTTAAATTTTGTTAGAATTGGTAAGATGAAACTAAATTGGAACATTTTGACCAAAAGTCAAATTTATGTGAGGAGGGAAACTAAAACGGAATATCTTAATAAAAACATCTTTTCTGCAGGGAGCGGGAAACCAATCAAATTTGATAAAGTTAAATACATCCTGGGCTATCCTTTAAAAAACAAAATCTGTTAGAGGATTAAAGAGCAGGGCAAGTAAATATAAAGCAAGAGCTACAGTGGAAATTCTTAGGCCTAAACCCTAGGCGCATATAAGACCCATAATAGACTTTCCATGGCAGTCTGAAGGAGACAATTCCAATTTATCAACCCACCAAAAATCTGAATTGTCCCACTTCCATATGTGACAATAAATCAGATACGTATCAGATACTTTTCAAAGCATGTGCTAACTGAACACTGATGTTGCACTTTATTTGACTTTTTTTCATTAGTGTGAAACATGCATCATAGTTTTGCAACAAGAGAAGCCAGACATAAATCTGTATGTAAACCATAGCTGCAATCTATTGATGATACGGTCACCTACCATTGCTTAACAACTTCAAAATCCATTCACTGTTGGCAGCATTCATTAGTGCTTTTGTAAACATTGCACTGCTGTGTATTAGTGATGGGAAGATGAGGCGTAATGAAGCGTTTCAACACATAGCAACACTGTATTGATACTGTGTCACTGAATACTGACACCAGCTGGACATTAAAAATCCCTACAGGCAACGTAGATAGACTTATTTGATGAACCAGTGTAAACCTGCGATGGACTGGCGACCTGCCTAGGCTGTACCCCTGCCTCTCGCCAGTTGTAAGCTTGAGATAGGCGCCAGCAGACCACCCCAACCCCAATAAGGACAAGGGTGTACAGAAAATGGATGAATGGATGGATCATTGTATGTTATTGTATATTAAATATTGTATTATTTCATATCTTAAGTTAAATTAAAAATATGTGATATTCTTAGATACAGTCAATAAATAATGTGAACACCTACCATAAAGGGAAAATTTAAATGAATGTGTTTGAAATGGGGATGCTTGGGGACTGGCGTTTTTCTTCACAAATTTTTCTTCAAAAAAATAAATTTTTCCAACGTTTTGAAATTTAGTCTGTTACACTTTTTTGAGTCAAGAGTCAATTTCAGCTGAATTAGGATTCAGATAGATCAAGTAGGAGCTGAAAAGTATGGAAGCAAATCGTTACCGTAATTCAAATGAAAAAGCATTTGCAGAAATACTTTTTCATTTTAATGTGGCTGCATTATTTGACTCATTGATAAAATTAGTAATCAATCATCCAGTTTACATTTTAATTTTCTTCTTTAAGACTGCTCATTCTTTCACTTAATTAAATTTGAAATGAAAAAAGACTTTTGAGGTTTATCTTTCAAAATATGCCCCAGCAAACAGTCACTAAAAATTCAATTTGAAATGTTAAATTTGAAAATGAAAAAGCATTTTCAGAAATGCTTTTTCATTTTAAGAATGTGGCTGCATTATTTGAATCATAAATAAAATTAGTAATCAATCATCCCATTTGTATTTTTTTCTTCAAGACCGCACATTTTACGCCATAATCAAAAAGAAAGAAAAAATTTTGTTTTCTAGGTTTGCCCGCAAAGTTCTGCCCACAACTTGAAAACGAAAAAGCATTCTGGGTATGGCAAGCTGTTTTACAATAAATTCGGTTTCGTCTGACTATCCGTAATTACATTCCAGATATCTAAAAATGCATTTTGACTAGACAAAACTACATTTTGACTGTCTGGAATGGTAATTTAAGATATTTGTATTTACATTTTAACTAGTAAGAATAATTCAAGATATCCTTAATTACATTTTGACTAGTCAAAATTGTTTTCAAGATATCTCAAATGGATTGGTCATTGGAAGGGTCACACATCCGTAATTATAATCTAAGATCTCTCGCTGCGCTGGCAATTGTGGACAAAAGTGTAAGAAAATGCTACAATATAGAAAGAGCTCTTCAGTATGGGATATGCGGAGAGCGTGAAAATCGTGTACTTGAAGAATGCTTAAGAAATTTGCAAAGAATTTCAAATTTACTTTTCTGCCGACACACCCTGTCCGCCAAAATGCTACGTAAACAGTGTTGCCAGATGAGTCGAGATTTTCCAGCCCAAAAATCTGTTAAAAACCGGCACATCACACAACAACCAGCTCAATTAATATATTGTTATATTTACTGTGTGAACATGAACAGACTTCAGTTAATTTAACTTTTAAAATCTGCGCAGAGTTGTCCATAAACAAGTCTTTCAGATATCTTAGAATGAATTTTGACTACACAAAATTATAATTCAAGATATCTCGAATTTAGTTTCGTCTAGTTATTATTTGGTTATTAAGATATCTATAATTTCATTTCCACTAGTCAAAACTACATTTCTCCTATCCAAAAATATATTTAAGATATCTTGAATTATGGACTCATAAGAGATATCTTTCATTAGAATTATGACTAGTCAAAACTAAAATCGAAAACTTAACTCTTTTAGACTACTCATAATTTAATTGTAGATATCTGAAATGTGTATTTCAGATAGTCAGTAATTAATTGTAGATATCTTGAATTGAAGTCTCAATATAACTCAATGATAAATCTGACGTAATTTCAACTAGTCAGAATGTAATTACAGATATCTCAAATAGATATTTTGTCTTTTTTTTCTTTTTGATTGTGGCGTAAAATGTGAGGTCTTGAAAAAGAAAATGCAAATAGGATGATTGCTTATTAATTTTATTTATGAGTAACGAATATGGTAACGATTTGCTTCCGTAGAAAAGAACAGGATGAAAGAACCAAATGAAAACAATTCCCTTATTTTCCGATGTAAAATCTAAATCGTTCCACACTGCGGAAATCTTTTGTTTGCCTTGAGACTGCTCCATAGTTGATGCTGTACCAAAAAAGATCAAGAATTATTTTGGCAAATAGATCCCGTTGACAGATTTGCTTCCTTATAAACACAGGTTGGCAGCTCAGTGTCATTTCGAAACAGTTGCTGTATTGGTCACGTAACTTGCTGAAATCAATACGCGCACCGACACTGTGAGTCTATGGGTTTGATGCATGCACAGACGCATCGGTGTTGCCAGACCCATCACTATTGTGTATATATACTTTTTTTGGTTGGGCATGCGACTCTTAAAACATTCACAAAGAAATCTGACGACGGTCACATTTAATCAGGAGTTTGAATAATTCAGATCTCAGTGAAACAAAGGAAGTGAACATGAAGACGTGCTGTTAGAGTTCATGAGTAAATCTAACAAAAAAATCAGTTGTAAAACATACAAACCGACATCACATGACTGAGATTTTGCTGTTTTGCAAGGAAGAATGGTTACAAACATCAGTCTGTCAAAGCTAGTAGATGCATAGCAAAAAAGTTAAATAGCTGCAGTTAAAGCTGGCTCTGCGATTTTGTCTTAAAATGGCTTTTAACACAGGTGCTTGCTGCATGTTTTAGATTATGCCTGAGTTCAAAACATTTTTTTTTACTTTACAGTTATGCACTACATAACTTTGTGTTGGTCTATTACATACAATCCCAGTAAAGATTGAAGTTTGGGGGTGTAATGTGACAAAATGTGTAAAAGTTTAAGGTGTATGAATACTTCTTTAATGTGCTGCCTACCTTAAGAATTTTCATTACCTCAGGATATTTTTGGGGAACAGAAGGCTTCATATTGTTCTTATATTGTCTGTTATATTACAAAAACCTTGCATATGACCCTTAAGATTTTCTTTAACCAGCTTTCGCTCAGTCAGCTACACTATTCTGTCGGTCAAACAGGAGAAGATCGTGGAGGAACTGGATGAAGAAGCAAAGATCCACATCATCAGAGGACCACGAACTGGTGCCAACTCCTGATCATGAATTTGCCTTTGCTGAGTGGCATATCTATCCATGTGGACATTATTGGTTTATTGTATTCGTTTTTTTGTGTAACAGCATAAAATCTGCTGATAGGTGTTTGGTTTCTCTTTCTTTAAAATTTAATTAAGAACTGTTTCTTACATCAGGTGTACATTTTGAAAAAAATGGTTTTGTGTACAATTTCTTAGATGCATAAACATCCTTTATGATAGTGTTAAACAAAGACATGCCAAGACATGCCTGTGAAGGTGAATTAGCTTGATTGTATTTGATTTGGAACGGCAAACACCTGTTTTATAAGAGCCCACAGGTGACAGGGGATCTCAGAGCGCAAATACCATGCATGAAACTAAAGGAAATGTCCTGCACCATACATATATGGAATGATACAGAAACATTTCTGCTGCTTTGAATATCCCAATGAACACAGTGGCCTTGATCAATGCTCAGTGAAAGAAGTTCAACATCATCAGGATCACCTTAAACAAAATTATCTGGTCTAAAGAAGTTTGACCTCTGGTTTAAATGTCAGGCGGCGTGTTTGGATAAAACCTGGCACCAACACTGAAAGCGTGTAGCTGCAGCATCATGCTATGGAAATGTTTTTCATTAGCAAGAACATAAATACTTTTCAGATGCACTGTGCTGGCAGTACATTGGTAAAGACTAAAGGACACTAACAAAAAGATAAAGTTTAACCAGTACAAGTAAAAAAGGAAACATCATAAACAGTCACACATAAAGCCATTCATCACTCCCAGTGAGCCACACCTCGGACACCAGTAAACAAATA
>JAVLVB010000263.1:686710-703943 GCA_032876305.1 Orestias chungarensis
TGGAAATGTTTTTCATTAGCAAGAACATAAATACTTTTCAGATGCACTGTGCTGGCAGTACATTGGTAAAGACTAAAGGACACTAACAAAAAGATAAAGTTTAACCAGTACAAGTAAAAAAGGAAACATCATAAACAGTCACACATAAAGCCATTCATCACTCCCAGTGAGCCACACCTCGGACACCAGTAAACAAATAAGGTAGGAAGAAAATTAGTGTCCATGCACCCGTCACATATGAAAATGAGTCAAGAGAAGCAAATGTTGGTGTTCTTTTGATGTAATAATTACACTTTACAAAGCAAGGGTGTGTAATCATGTAGGAGAAAACAGTAATCATTGATGTTAAAACTATTTTTTTCTTTTTGTAGTTAAAATATTTATATTTGCTAAAAGAGACAATAATAATACAGGATGCTATAGAGTCAACGTCTTGATGCAATGTGCTGGTTTCCGTTTGAAATAGTTTTTTAACCAGTTAAAAGACTGGATTGCACTGTTTGGAATTCATGTTTGATTGGATTAAAAATACTTTTTCATTAAATTGCCTTGAGATAAGATGTATTGTGAACTGGTGCTAATTAAACGGAATTGAATTGAACTATTCATTTATGTCTTCGGAATCATTAGTACCCATACAGAATAAATCCTGTCTCTTTATTAAAGAAGGAAAGCCTAGTTGTTTACCTGGCATAGTTCATTGAAGGCATGTGAATGTATTTTAGGCTAACCCTGGAGCACACTGCTTACCTGCTTTCACACAACAGGAAACCAAAAAACAAAATCACACAAAAGTATCCAAAGAAAACTGGTGGTGCACAAATTTGGTTGAATCTTGGGTACAATTTAGAAGTGTTTGAAGGTGATACATTATCCGGTTTAAGCAATTATACACAAGTTTAGACAAGATAATAATCTGTTGTAAATTGGCACTATATAAATAAATTGATTCTTGATTTTTAAAGATGCTGGCTTAAGCTAATAAATTAGGGACAGTAAAACACGTAATTTACCAATATGAGCATAAAGGCCACTCAGCACTGAAATAGCCATTAATTCAAAATCAACATGAAAAACCTAGAACACAGTTTGCAAATGCCTTCATCCATTATCCAACAGATTTGTCCTATGTAGGGTCACAAGGGTCCACTATCTTCAGTGGTCATCCTAGAGTTTCAGTCTTTTTATAAGTCATATGAAATATATAAACAGCTTCCCATATTTGTCATTTTTAAGTTTAACAATGTCTGATGTAGACTGAATCTCCAAGTACGGTGGCTCGGAAGTGTCACAGCAAACAACAGCCACAACACTACAAAATAAACCACAACTCAAAACAATTTAGTACAACGGAAGTTAGCCGCAGCGTTAGCCACGGCGAAAATCGCAGCCACAGAAGTGACGTCACAGGAAGAAGGTCTTTTACGAGAGCTATTGCTACCCCGAACCATAGATATCCATAATAAAGCTAGATGTCTCACCCGTGCTGCCGACCAATGAATTTGAACGTCCTTACTTGCAACCATCTTGCCACAATAAGCTTGCCCACTCATACAGTATACTGTGATAGAGTACTGCATGTTTTTATTTTTTTTAAGGCAAAAACCTGCTCAATTTTCAACCGATTTTCGAACGGGTTGGTTTGTTATAAACATCAGAGGTGTAGTTACAACACTGTATAATTATGAATAATTATAACCATAGGGCTTTCATATGAAAATAGCAAACACAAAGAATTACTGTTAAATTAAATGGGCTCCTAAAACTCAGGTGTTAAGAATGGCAAAATTACATGTATAATAAATATTATATTTACATAATATTATACATAATGTGTAATGTAGCCTATTATAACGCATATCACTTTTTCTAAATTTGAAGCGCAATAATAGAAAACTAATAGAAAGTGGAAGCCACAGGTCTGTTGTAAGGTGATATGTGGCAATAAAACACTGAATAGCAATAGTAATGTTTAAATGATTTTAATGATTTCAATAATAATGAATAAAATAACAGCAATAATAGTAACAACTTCTGTTTGTCTATACATCTATCTATGTTGATAATATGTGGTATGATAAATACTGAAGAACAATGGTAACATTTTATATGATTTCAATAACAAAGAAAACAACTGTAATAGTATCAACATCTATCTATCTATCTATCTATCTATCTATCTATCTATCTATCTATCTATCTATCTATCTATCTATCCATCCATCCATCCATCCATCCATCCATCCATCCATCCATCCATCCATCCATCTATCTATCTATAAATAAATTGTTTTCAATTTTCAATTGTTAGCTACAAGCTATTCCTACAACCAAGAACAACAGATGTTGTCTCAAGGCACTTTACAACAAAATTAATTAAAATCATAGATACATTCTAACAAATCAGTTTTAAAAAGTTTCCAATCTAAGGAACCCCAGCAGGTTGCATCGAATCATTAACTTGCAGCATTTACTCCTCTGGAATCAGCAGACCGATACGATCGTTTATGTTGACGTTGACTTTACAGCAATCCCTCCTACTGAGCATGCATGTAGCGACAGTGGAGAGGAAAGAAATCTCCAGCAGAACCTGGCTCAGAATACGCAGCCGTGTGCCACAACCGATTGGGGGTTTGAAAGTCAGAAAACTAAATTAGATGCACAGGATACTGAAATAATAGAGTTTATAGCAGCAGTTGTAGAAACGTCACTGAAAGCATCTCAGCCCATGTTCTCATCCAAGAAGCTGTCTCAGCTAACAGAACGCCAGACCAGGTGTGGTTACAATGGAGAGAAGAACACTAAGAGAAAACAAAAGGTTAACAAGGTTGAAACAACGGTAACTAAGTAGATTGGACAAAGGAAGAAAGTAGCAAAGAGAGATGCGGTCAGAATGTCCTCAAGCAGTCTAAGCCTATAGCAGCATAACTATAGAAAAACTTAAATAACCCTAAAGAGTGAGACATTAAGAAGGTAGAGCAAAGGAGAACCGTCTGTCAAGACTGAGTTCCTCCCCAACCAGATTAGGCTGTCTTCTCTACCTCGTCCTAACTATAAACTTTATCAAACAGGAAGGTTTTAAGCCTAGATTTGAAACTACACAGGGTGTCTGCCTCACGGACCAAAGCTGGAAGCTGGTTCCACAGGAGCGGAGTTTGATAACTAAAAGAACTACCTCCCATTCTGATTTTAGAGCATTCTAGGAACCACCAGTAAACCTACAATTTGAGAGTGAAAAAAAGAAAAAAAAAGAACAATCTTAAAATCTATTCTAAGTTTGACAGGGAGCCAATGAAGGGAAGCTAAAATAGGAGAGATATGATCTCTCTTTTTAAGTTTCATCAGAACTCTTGCTTCAGCGTTTTGGACTCATGGGAGAATGCGTGAGAGTAAGTGTTTGAGAGCAAGCAACAGAGAGAGAGTGTGTGTGTGTATGTGCGCGAGTGAAAGAGTGAGTGAGAGAGTTAGTGAGCGAGCAAGAGGGCATGCAACAGGCCCACCAGGGTCCTACACATAGGGCTAATGCCCTTGGAAATGGACAGTTTTATTTAGTTTCTGCCGCATGCTGCTGCTCTGTAAGCTCATTTTTTTCATTCTCACGATACGGTGCAGCCTTAGGTTGAAAAACAAGGACACAACCAATATGAGCAGTGTATGGTGGAGGCTGTCTATACCATATTGTGTCTCACCAATGTATTTCCCGAGCCCAAACACATCCTCTGTCCTGATCCTCTTCTTCACCATGAACCTCTATAACATTTTGATGGGCTGATCTCCAAAAACTTGCCGATGCCTGGTGAATGATCCACTCTGCTGCTCTGATGACCCTTACCGTACCTTCTGCTGAGATCACCAGACCTACATTGTTTTTCAGAGACAACAGCTAAATCTGGTCGTTGATGGCAGATGCAACATCTGTCACCAGACTGGCCAGCAGACATCGCAGGACAGCCTGTCACACAACAAACCCTGCAATTTAAGTCGATATAATATTAATATCATAACCTATAATCATAATAAATAATAAGTATTGGGCAAAATTAAGGGCATTAATATTTTGGAATTGCTTTCCCCCAATATCAGTTATGGGCAAAATTGACTTTCAATTAAATTCAAATCAGTTTATTTGTGTAGCTCCAGTTCACAACATAAGTTATCTCCAGGCACTTTACATGTAGAGCAGGACTAAGCCATACTCTTTCAGTAATCCTTTACCTGCCATGTAGACGAGAGCTTTGTCTACAAGACAATCAAAGCGGGTGGGAAGGTAAATGTGGTCATGTACAAGGGCAGGAATGACAGTAAACAAGGATGGGAGGTCTTCTTCACCTGCTCCTTCTCTCTCTGGTTTTGGGAAACCTTAAAAATGTGTGAAACGTATCCAGATTTAAGAATTACGGGAGGGTTTAAAGCCCAGAAATGATAATTAAACAGTAATCAAATATTTAATAAAAACTAAATATTAAATCAAACTAAACAGCACTAAACCCTGACATTAAACAAATGGTTCAAACAACATCTTACAGGTAAAATGTGAACCCATAAGTTCTTTTTTTTAAGCAACAGTGATTCCTGCATCCATATGCTGCTACACAAAGGTCTGCCATTTTGTCAACAAGGTCCTGTAAAAATCATAATGCATCATGTTGTAACAAAGCAATCCCATAAAAAAATCAGTGCGATGTAAGTTAGAATATATACAGTTATACTGAAGAGAAAGAGCGATCTTGCCTCTCCAACTGATATGAAGTTGATGGTTAAACTCCCTGCACCGTCGCTGCCCACCGCTCCCTCAGGGATAGGTCAAATGGAGGGCAAATTTTGCATCCATCGGGATGTGACATTCAGTGGGAGTTTAACCTTTAATACTGGGTCTCATTCACAGTTTACATCTGGTTTACACCTCCCGATTAGGCAAATATAAATAAAAAAAGAAAAACAATGGACAGAAGCTTTGTCTGTGAGGTTTGTCTGGGCATATTTCGCTGAACTGATTTGTTCAGCAATAACAAATTGCAACTATGGTTTGGGAAACGCACCCTTGTCATAATCACTAAGATTACAATGTAGACAAAAGACAAGTTTGTCCCAAAATCGCTGTTGGTTTCAGTAAAACCCAGCTGGTCTCATCA
This sequence comes from Orestias chungarensis, assembly GCA_032876305.1. Taxonomy (NCBI): domain Eukaryota; kingdom Metazoa; phylum Chordata; class Actinopteri; order Cyprinodontiformes; family Cyprinodontidae; genus Orestias; species Orestias chungarensis. The sequence continues at coordinate 691,843 of JAVLVB010000263.1, forward strand.
TTGATAACTTGCTAAAGTAACTTAGGCTAGCTAGCCTAGCACAATTGCATTTTATAAAGCTGTACTTTACACAGATTCAGCCATCCAAAATTATAATCACGTTAATAAAGTTGAGGTTACAGGTTTCCCTTCTTTTGGTAAAGAATCCCATTCTTCACCTTTTCTCCTCACGGATCTTTGATGTTATTGACTAATCAATAAGAGACAGAGGTTTAAATTTAACACAAGATATTTATTACATTCAGCTGAATGGTGAAGGAACCAGAGGACACTCACCCCAAACCAACTGCCTTCATCCCCAAATCATTTCTGAGAGCTTTTCCCACAAACTGTTTGTTACATACCTTCCCCCTACCCTGTGGGCTGGCTGGCTGCAAGCTTGTTGCCACAGACACCGATACATAAAACTACTCTGGAAGGCATGTTATTAGAGAAACACTCTAATGTGTTGCAGTTGGCTTTTGCTTGTTACCCAAATATGTAATAGAGCAATGATCAGGTTATAAAGTAAATTCTTGTAAATTAATTAATATAAATTATTTAATATAATATAAAAGCATAACAGCACACAAGCACATCATATTGTTGTACATCCCACATCTGCTATTTCTCAGGAGGAACGATTTGACAGTTCTCCAAGGATACACAGCCTTCTGGGATTCCACAATACACATCAGTCTAAAGCAATGCATATAGCAAAACTTGTGTTGCTATATGCATTGAGTATGAGTTTTGATAAGCAAGTAAATATAAACTTTAATAATCCCAACACTAGTCAAGTCTCTCTCAAAAGACACAATGTAGTATCCAGTCAAGGAAAGTTGAGCTTTACTGATGGTCAAAGTGACCTTTATTGGATGTTTTCCAAGCATTTGCCATCCTTCAACCAACTTAAGAACTGAAGTAACAAATACATATAAAAACAGAATTCAATCTGCCATCTCAAGTATTACTTAAAGCAACACTAAGGAAGTTTCAGTTTTGGTTGATTTTGGCCCCACTGTCAACAAAAGCGGTAGTGTTTTGCCTGAAGGAAGATTACATTTCACATGAGGATCAACACATAGCGTTATAAAATCCTGATCTCCTGGTTGCCTCCAGTTGGATTGAAGAAAATTTCTGTTTCCAGTGGCTGTGTGAAGGATGAATAACAATGAGGTAATGAATCTAATTGTGGCGAAACAATGTCATATGATGATGTTGAAAATAAGAAACCGGGAAAGTGGCGTATGTTGTAAACCCGTCAGCACTTTAATAGCTGTTTTGTATGGCAAGGTTTCTGCCACCCTACTCAAAGTTCCTTAGTGTCGGTGAAAGTGATACTGGATTAGTCCGGGTCTGAATAATTTTTAAATGCACAACAAACATTTCACAGCAAAAATAACCCAATGAACTTACCCTCCGTTTATGTTTAAGCAGCAGAACCAACTCGTCAACTGGTATTTCAACTGCAGACAGTTTACGTACATGTTCACCCTATTTTCAGATTTCTATCAGCTAAAACAGCTTCAACAAGTCCATCGTTATCTGTAACAGTCTCGGAGGCTTTTCCAAGACCTTCAAGTTATGAAGTTTGTTGTTATGAGGTAGACACTTTCCAATGCTAAGTGTTATATTTCTTCTTTATATGCTTGTTTTTGAAAATCGTGGATAATCATAATCTGTGCTTCTTGCCTTTCATTTACAGGATGAAGTGTTGGACTTGTCCTTTAGGATTTGTCTTTGGAGACATGCGACAGCACTGATTGCCCAGTTCAAAGAAGACAACTTGATCAGACAACTTAACATCTCCATCCTGCTGGCGCCGGCGTACCGTACCCTGATAAAACGGATCAGGCCAACAAAGAAAACAGCGACTTTGTGGCCCAGGGATGGAACCTCTGTGCTGCAGGAATGTTTTCAATGTACACACTGGCAGATCTTCAGGGAGGCAATCACATATAAGGGTGAGGTGGACTTGGACAAATACACATCTCAAAGTGTGTTGATGTCACTACCACCAGCACTTGGTATTTCACTTGCTATCTGAATTAGAAACCCTGGCTTAATGCTGAAGTGAGAACTCTGCTGAAAGCTAGGGATGACACTTTTCTGAAAGGGGAGGCGTCAGAACTTAAAAAAGCAAGGAGAGGACTGACTGCAGGCATTTCGAGGGCCAAAGTCGCAGATGCCTAAAAAATTCAGGGTCACCGGTGCATTTGGAAGGGCATAAAGTGCATCATTGACTACAAAATCAGGGACGTACAATGCCTGCTTTGAAGATCCTAGCAGCCTCCCACCCCCCAGAATCAGACTCACTTCACAACTCGGTGACACACCTTTCTGTGTGTTTACTGCAGATGTGAGCAAGACCCTTCAGGGATTAGACCCCCGTAAGGCTGAAGGCTCCAACAACATCCCAGGGTGGGTGTGCATATCAGCAGCCTGAGGTGTTGGCGGACATCTTTAACACCTCACAATCACTGACACCTGCCCCCACCTACTTAAAGTCTTTTACTATTGTCCCCCTCCACTCCACAGTGACAGACCTAGATGACCACTGACCTATAGCCTTAACCTCCATAGTCATGAAGTGCTTTTGAGAGGCTGGTCATTACCCACATCAAGAACTCCATCGACGTCACTATGGACCCCCATCAGTACTGCTAAACGATGAACCGCTCCTCTGCAGATGCCATCTCATCGGTGCTCCACACAGCCCTCACACATTTGGAGAGCAGGAATTTTTACATTTGTCTGCTGTTTCTGGATTTCTCATAAGCTATCAACTCCATCATCCCATAGACGCTTTTCTCTTGTACTCAGTACCTCACTGCGGAACTGGGTCCTGGTCTTCCGGGCCAACAGACCACAGACTGTCAGGATCCATGACACCATCTCCTTATCCATTAATCTCAGCACAGGGCTGTGTGCCTCCTCCTGTTCACCCTGCTGATATATGACTGCTCTGCAACACATCATAGCTGTCATATATTCAAGTTTGCAGATGACAAAGCAGTGTGTTGGATGCATCACAAACAACGATGAATCCAAATACAGAGTAGGGTTGGAACTCTTGGTGCAGTGGTGCAGAGAAAATTATCTCTGCGTAAATGTGAAGAAGACAAAGGTGATGGTGATGGATTTCCTTGAACATCGGAGGAGCCACTGTGGAGGTGGTTTTCAGCTACAAGTACAGAGCCTTGCAAAATTTTTCGGCCCCCTTGAACTATTCAACCTATTGCCAAATTCTAAGCTTCAAACATAACAATATGAAATTGTAATTTTTTTGTGACAAATAAACAACCAGTGCAACAGAATCATGAAGTGGAATGAAATTTATTGGATTCTTCAATTTTTCTTAGAAATAAAACTAAAAATTGGAGCATGCAATGTTATTCGGCCCCCTTGCGTTAATACTTTGTAGCGCTACCTTTTGCTATGATTACCGCCGTAAGTCTCATGGGGTATGTCTCTATCAGTTTTGCCAATCAAGAGACTGAAATTTTTGTCCATTCTTCCTTGTAAAACAGCTTGAGCTCAGTGAGGTTGGATGGACAGCATTTGTGAACAGCAGTTTTGAACTCTTTCCAGATATTCTAGATGTGATTCAGGTCTGGACTTTGACTTGGCCATTCTAACACCTGGATGCGTTTATTTGTGAACAATTCCATAGTAGATTTTGCTTTATGTTTTGGATCTATGGAAGTAAATCTGTGCCATCAGGATTTGAATACAAACGCCTCTGAAATTTGACTGTTGTAAATTAGTGCTTACTTTTTCAGTGTTAAAATAAATTCAGTATATGTATGTAATCTAAAAAAAAATATTTGTACAAGAAAAAAAAAAAATCAGTGTCATTATTTGTACATGGTTGCAATTTTCAGTTGTAAAAAAATTCACATTGCTATTTCAAAGTGATCAAATTTTCAATATACATATTTTTCAGTTTAATTTTTCAGTGTAAAACAATTCAGCATATTAAAAAATTCAACTTTTCAAAATTCCAATACAATAGTTTCAGTGTCCTCAAATTCAACCTGCTCAAATTCGCTGTCTCAAATTCAGAGTCTAAAAATTCGCTGACAAAATGGCAAGGTAACTTCAGGTCACAGACATTAGCAATGGATGTCAGATTCCAGCCAATCAATCTCATTCATATTGAAGAAATACCAGCATCACCGAGGCAGGCGACCATGGAGGCGAACGCAAACCCAACGGTAAGTTTAATGCTTTCATATTTCTGTTGTACATTTTATTTTGCGCATGAAGTTTGATACATTATCTTAAAGCTTGATTTAAAACATGGGTTAGGGACGTTGTTTGTTAATCTTACACCATGTAGTGCTGGCATATTTCTTCTCACTACCTCCTAGCCCCCCTCAGCCCCTCCCCGCTTTCCCACACCCAATTTCCCCCGTTTAATTTAAAAAAGAAATTCCAAGGCATGCTGTGGTGGCGTAGGGGTAGCGCGACCAACATATAGAGGCTTTGAGTCCTTGTTGTGGGATTGATTCCCCCGACGACGTTTGCCACATGTCTTCCCCCTTTCCTGTCAGCTTACTGTCATATAAGGGACACTAGTGCCCACAAAAGAAGAAAAAAAAGGCCACTTGAATCTTTAAAGAGAACTGAAGCATGGCGACTTTCTGGGTTGTTGGTATGTTGTCTTAGGTGAGACTGAGACTGGCAGTAAAGTCCTATTTTTTCAGGAGATCCTACTGCTAATGCAGTGAGCTAAAATGGCGGCCTTATGCTTCAAGGAGTGGCTGTGAACACTCCGACAATAATTATAATCCTGGATCCCGCTCCTGAGTAAAATGTGCAGTACTGGAATTCACCAGAGAGTTGCAGCATACGGAGAAATCCCCCCTGTAGTATTCTTGTGCAAAAGAAGTGTTTCCTTCTCATCACTGCGAGCTTTTAGGAGCTGTGGTGGAGCTAGAAGGGAGGCCGGGGTAGCATCGGACCCCACTGAAATCTGATTGGACCCCCCAGCTGCCCCCCCAGATGATTGACATGCCACGACATTGCACGTCTTGTGAATAGAAGCCAGCCGCATTTTAGGATCTGTTTGGCATATTGACTGCTAAGTCCCGCCCTTCCAGTAGTTGGCGCTACGTACCACAAAGATTGGTAATCCACTTTACTCAAACAAGAAGAGGCATTATTGGAGACTTTTGGGGCCAAAAATGAGCTAATTGACATTCAACATAAATAGAGGCTGTTTGATACCTGAAAGCAGAATCATTCTATTTTTCTCAAGCAGCAGATGCTGCCACAGGTGGACGTAGTGATGGTAGATGAGGCGTCATGAAGCGTTTCGACACAGCAAAACTGTATTGATACTGTTTAACTGAATACTGACATCTGCTGGACATTAAAAATCCCTATAGGCAATGTAGAAAGACTGATTTGAACCAGTGTAAACAATAACATTTAAGTTGTATGTTATTGTATATTATATATTGTATTATTTAATATCTTAAGTTAAATTGAAAATAGGTGATATTCTTAGATACAGTCAATAAATAATGTGAACATGAACCATAAAGTTCAAATTTAAGTGAATGTGTTAAAAATGAGGATTCTTGTGGACTGGGGTTTTTCTTCACGAACTTTTATGTTTTTCCAACGTTTGAAATTTAGTCTGTTACGCTTTTTCGACTAAGAATCCCTTTCAGCTGAATTTGGGTTTGGATAGATCAAGTAGAAGCTGAAAATAACCGCTGCGGAAATCGTTTGCCTTGAGGCTCCATAGTTGATTCTGTACCGAAAAAGATCAAGAATTATTTTTGGCAAATACATCCCGTTGACAGATTTGCTTCCTTATAAACACAGTTTGGCGCCTCAGTGTTATTTCGAAACAGTTGCTGTATCGGTAACGTGACTTGCGGAAATTAATTGTCTATGAGCGTGATATATGTGCCGACGCATCGGTGTTGCCGGACCCATCGGTAGGTGGAAGCCCCCCCCCATCCTACATCATTCACCTCTTTGCGTGAATGATGTAGGATAATGATGTAGGATATACTATTTTGAGACTCCAATTGCAATTGATTGTTCGAAAAAACAAATTCATTGTCGTAGTCTATGGACCCCCTGAAATAACCCTAGGAAGACGAAATAAATAAATTGGCATCTGCACCCTCAGGGCTAAGCCCCTGATCTCCTAGATTCCTATATCCGCCGCTGGTTGATATACAATATTAATTTACATTCTTTTTACTTTGCGGTACAAAACGTCGTTCTGTTACTTAGCAACACTATAAACAACCGCCTTTGTTTTTTCAGTTGATTTTAACTCTTTTTGAAGAAAATATATTCTTGTAGGTACATCTGTTAATTTATTTTAGATTAAATATCATAGTTTAATTTATATTACTGGGATTTCTCAATACTGACTTACTGATTTCAAAATACTTTTTTTATTTACCGACAACTTTTTTTAAAAATTTTTTCCTCTTTTTTCTCTTTTCAAGGACCTTTTTCTGGATCATCTTTTTGATAGACTCCGTGATCGTTTGGAGCATGTTCTTGAACGTCTGCCTTTGGATCTGGATTTCCTAGACTTTATCTCCACTCAAGAACTAGTTTTTTTAAATGCCTTTTCTTGTCATGTAGATGTTCCTTCAAATATTTTGGATGCGCTGGCTCATTTGCACAGACTAATTCATTTAGAAAAACTCTTGGGTATATCCAGACGGACTGTAGACCGACAGATGGCAGAGTCTGGTCTTTCAGTGAGAGCATCATACACCACTATGTCGGAGAATGAGTTAGACCAATGTGTGAGAGACATTAAATCCAGGCAGCCTCACTCTGGGTACCGAATAGTAAAGGCCCTTCTGCAAGCCAGGGGACTGATGGTGCAGTATGATAGAGTCAGAGCGCCCATGCATCGTGTAGACACTTTTGGAATGACATCACGTATGATCCAGCTAGGATGGATAGCTCGACGGACGTACTCAGTTCCTGGCCCCTCAGTCTTTGATGCACATTGATACCGACCACAAATTAATTCAGTAAATAATTTGTCTTTTTCAGTGAGGGGCTTCTAACTTTGAAGTATGCTTGTTAAATACATTCAACTCATGAAGCATTTTTTTTTCTTCCATAGCATGTCGTATACCTTTTGGAAATAAAAACACAGCTTTTTCCAGTATTATTTACAATGGTGTATAAAGTATACAGGGTTGTCCAGCACAATGGCCAACGTCCTGCATGTTGTGCTTCAACATAGCCAAACATAAGCAGGACCTGATCTGCCTCTGCAGACCTCGCTTCAAATTAAATTAAAATAAAAACTTTCCATACTTCAAAGGAAAATTAAATGTTGTAACTCATTAATTTAGGTTATTCAAAGATTTATTGCAGATGGTGATGGCTGTTGGCAAGAAAGATCTCTTGTAGTGTTCAGTATCAGTCAATCTAAAGTAGCCTTTTGACTGAAAATACTCTATTTTCTCAAGATAGTTTCATGAAGATGTTGTCAGGGTCAGGGTTGTCCTGCATTTTCTTTTTATGAAGAATCCTTCTTTGCATTAGTATCTCCAGAGATTCCACATTTGTCCCCAGAAAAGAACCGAAGTTCTTTGTCAGGATGTTGAGCCTTTTTAGGTCTGTGGTTCTGATGCTGCTGCCCCAACAGATGACAGCAGAAGAGATCACGCTCTCAACAACATACTTATAGAAGATCTTCAGCATCTTTCTGCTAACCTTGAAGGAACTTAGCTTCCTCATTAAGTCTAATTTGCTCTGTCCCTTCTTACAGACATGTGTAATGTAAGAGAAGCAAGCCTTATTGTGTGATGATATGTAATGATAATGAACATATTTTCAGTTTTTTTTTTTAGGTACAACATTGTTATCTTTGGTGGCATTGATGGTTTTTCTCAAAAGGTGCAGTATCTTCTATAAATGCAGAAAATGCAGAATTTTATAAGCTATGAAATTTACTTTTTACATTGTTGCTGTGTTGTGCAGATAATGTATCTTGGTACAGCACCCAACAACCTGGCATCTACCACACTGGCTTTCTTTCAGGGTTCAGTGGAAGAGTTTGGTTTCCCCCTCAGGTAAAGGTTTACAGTCCATCTTAATCCTTTTGAGCCAAGGATGAGAGATTAAAAGTCAGCATCAACTAACTTTTCTCCAAAACATAGGAGTTTGTTTTATATCAATAGGTTTTGAGTAATGATTAAAAAGTGAAACCTTACCGTAGAACAAGACATTTTCCAATGTTATAACTTAGAATTTTTGAATAATATGTAGTTCCACTGTCAGATTATATCGCTTATAACTATTACTTTTTCATCAATATTAAAAACTTATAGACTTAAAATGAGCCTGTTGAAAAAGTTACTTGTTAGTTTTGTCTTGTGTCAAGTGTCCTAAGAAATTTGCGCTAAAAACTCTTCCAGATACTCAGTACGATTTTTCACTTTTTGCTGTGAAAGTCCCAGTAGCTGCAGTTGGTTCTTACACTTTACATTAGTACACTGGCTTACTTTCTGTTATAGAACAAATTTTGAAATGTTGCTGTTGAATTATAAATCTCTAAGATGTATAGGGCAAAAATAAATTTCTGAATCTACTAGAACTCTGTAATTAGAGTTAGAACCAAAAGGCGAGATCTTTCATCCATTATGCTTGTAATCTGTGGAATATACTCCATGAATTTAAACTTTAATTAATGATTAAAACTCTATGTTCTGTTGCATTTCAGTAATTTACCACTAGGTACTGCATTGTAATGCATCTGTTTTGTCATGTAAAGCACTTTAAAATGTTCTGTACATGAAATGGGCTACACAAAAAAATTTTACGTGTCTAAGGAGAAATATTTTCGAAATTTACCGAGGAGGGGATCCATTTTTTTTGTTTTATTATAGGCAATTTTGGATATAAATAAAATTTCAAAAGAAATTTTATAAATTTTACCTGAGTCTTCAATGTTCATCCATTGAAGACTCAGGTACAATAAAATACCCCCTATTTTGTATCTCCAAAAAACATAGAATGTTTGAGCTATGCTAAAATTTGTCATTAAAGTTGCAATTATAGGCAAATTCTGCATCCATTCCACAATTATTTTAGGGTACGTGCTGATCAAGGGGTGGAAAATGTGGCACGACTTATGTTCATGATTCGTGGAACAGGAAGAAGCAGTTTTATATCGGGGAAGAGTTTGCACAATCAAAGGTTTGTACAAATGACAAGTTTCACTATGTGATGCTTTTCAATCTCTATAGTAACATTAGTTTGTGTGGCCTTCAATATGACAAGATTTGAAGGGCAGTTTTTAACCATTTATTACTCCATAATTGAAGGATTGAGCGACTGTGGAGAGATCTGTGGACAGCTGTAACGTCTATCTATTATGATGTGCTAAACTACCTTGAAGAAGAGGGATACCTCAATATTTCAAACGAAGCACACCTCTTCTGTTGCCATTATGTCTTCCTGCCACGTCTACAGGATGATCTGGATACTTTCCGCAGTGGCTGGGACAATCATCCACTTCGAACTGAAAGCAACATGACTCCTAACCAGCTCTAGGTTCTTGGTCGTCCACATCATCCAATTCCTGAACCCCACGGTGCCTTGACAGAGGTACATTTTAATTGGACAATTTATTGTGTAGCATGTATACTATCATTCATTTAATTTGTGACATAGTAATCTACAATATCTAACCAAGTAAATTTTGAGTTCTCTTGATCCCTTCTTTGTGTTTTCCAGGGTGTACAGATTCCCGAAATTGAATGGGAGGACAGCAGGTTTCCTCTTCACGAAGAGTCAAATGTCACAGTACCAAACTCTAATTTGCAACTGACTGAATAACAAATGGCAGCCTTAAGAAATGCAGTAAACTCAAAAGACACATCCCTGTCTTCTGGATGTGACATTTATATTGCTGCAGTTCAGTTTTGCGAGCAGTTATTTACTATGTGAAAGTTGTCAAGTTTACAGAAGCATACTGCTATCGTGCAAGGGAAAAAAATCCCGTACCAATTTCAAAATTCGGCATTTATGAAATGCAAAGCAAAATGCTGATCATTTATGACCTTGAGAATGACCTCAGGGCATCACTAAGGAGAGGAACTGGGGTTTTGGCACTCGAGTGTGAGATTTCTGTTACAATTTTTATGTGCCATTTTTATTGCCATTTTATTTTATGTACCGGTAAAAACACAAAAAAACGGAGGTGCAACTACTAAAATTCACAAAGGTGAAGTGTAGTACTTTTATGGTAGATGTTAAAGAACTAAAGTGTTCTAAATTTGTAATTTGTTTTTTTTTCTTTACTCAAAAGGAACCTAGGAGGTACATTTGTACATTGTTGTATTTCTTGCATTATAAGAATCAGAAAAAGTTTAGTTTGTCTTAGGTAATTTATTTTCTAATCCTTCAAGCATATATGAACATATCTACTCTGAACATTGTGTTACTCTAGTTCCTCTAGTTTTGAATTTGACAAAACTAGAGGAATTAGAGTACTAATGAGTATTGATTACATATAATCATATGTATAAAACTTGGGGTCTGACAAAATCAGAGAATTGAATTGATTCTAAATTTCAACAAAACTCTTTCATTTTAACAAAGCTGCTTCACAAACAAAAAACTCATACAGCTTAAATGTAGATTTTTTTTAACAAGTTGGTCATTCAAAGCAAGCCAAAGCCAGTTTGGGTCGAAGAAATGCATGCTGAAAAATCATCACTGAAAGACTTGTAATTTCTGTAGTCACAAGGAATTCTTAACGTTTCATAGCATGTGGCAGCTGTTGGGTAGTTTCCCTGAACAATCTCCACAGACAGACTTGCCGGCAGATTTTCCCATCCGGTCCAGAATTTCATCATTTCTTTCAGTTCAGGTGGTGTGGCTTTGGAAGAGAACAAAGCTACAATCACATTTTCAAATCTAATTTACCATACATCCACAACATATGGATAACTTAGTACGTTTGTAAAACTAAAGTAACAGGAAATATTCAAGACAGTTTTAGTTTTTATTAAAATCCACATCAGTTCTGGAACCACATGTTGGGATAGAGCTAGACTACACAGAGAGAACACACAAACATTGTGCAATTCAACTGTTTGAATTTTGAGCTAAGATTAAAACTGAATTGTGAGGTACCACTAAAAGCAACTAAGAAAAAAATTCTCCCACAGGGGTGCTTCATTGAAAAGTTATCTGAAAATCTCCAATCAGACACTGGTAACATTACCATTTGAAATGAACTGTTTCAGATATCCTGAAATGCGACATTTTTTTCTTTTGAGCAGTCGTCGTCGTCATCACTTCCGTCATCTGTTTATGGCCAAGTGATATGCTGAAGTACCACCTAAGTTTAGTAGAAAAAACTAATTGCATTGTGTTTAACAGAAGTTTGGAAAGAGAATGTGCTATATAAAATGCATTTCATTAAAACAATAACAGATGCAACACCATAATTCCAGTTATGCTATTTAAATTTACCTCTGGACACAGAGATGGTTCCTCCCTTGGAAAATGCAGCGGTACAGCATCAGGTCGCAGAGTTACCAGTGACCATATTTGGGTTTCTTTCAAGCCTCGTCTAAGCTACTTTATTTTTCTTGCGACGCGTCCAAGAACCTATTTTAGAAGCTGTTAATAGTTTATTTCTAAAACTCATTTCATTAAAGTCAGTGCGGTTCTCCGGTAATTGAAACTAATAACATGGATCAAAGCAGTATACAGTAAAACACACTATGCATACAAGCATTGTAATTCATGTGACACTGAAGATATGACATTCTTTACAATTAACAACTAATGTAAAAAGATGAATCTTTAAAAGTGAATCACTTGAGTTTTGCAAGACCTCAGAGAAAGTATGAGACTGTCATGATGTTTAGGCTTCAGACCCACATAAACAGAGAACTCTCAGGAGAAGAATCAAGAATCAAGAATCAGTTTATTTATATAGCGCCAATTTACAACAGGTGTCGTCTCAAGGCACTTTACAAAAAATCAATTAAAATCAAGGATACATTCTAACAAATCAATTTGAAAAAGTTTCCAATCTAAGGAACCCCAGCAGATTGCATCGAGTCATTGACTTGCAGCATTCACTCCTCTGGAATCAG
>JAVLVB010000263.1:704043-729036 GCA_032876305.1 Orestias chungarensis
TGGAAATGTTTTTCATTAGCAAGAACATAAATACTTTTCAGATGCACTGTGCTGGCAGTACATTGGTAAAGACTAAAGGACACTAACAAAAAGATAAAGTTTAACCAGTACAAGTAAAAAAGGAAACATCATAAACAGTCACACATAAAGCCATTCATCACTCCCAGTGAGCCACACCTCGGACACCAGTAAACAAATACGGTAGGAAGAAAATTAGTGTCCATGCACCCGTCACATATGAAAATGAGTCAAGAGAAGCAAATGTTGGTGTTCTTTTGATGTAATAATTACACTTTACAAAGCAAGGGTGTGTAATCATGTAGGAGAAACCAGTAATCATTGATGTTAAAACTATTTTTTTCTTTTTGTAGTTAAAATATTTATATTTGCTAAAAGAGACAATAACAATACAGGATGCTATAGAGTCAACGTCTTGATGCAATGTGCTGGTTTCCGTTTGAAATAGTTTTTTAACCAGTTAAAAGACTGGATTGCACTGTTTGGAATTCATGTTTGATTGGATTAAAAATACTTTTTCATTAAATTGCCTTGAGATAAGATGTATTGTGAACTGGTGCTAATTAAACGGAATTGAATTGAACTATTCATTTATGTCTTCGGAATCATTAGTACCCATACAGAATAAATCCTGTCTCTTTATTAAAGAAGGAAAGCCTAGTTGTTTACCTGGCATAGTTCATTGAAGGCATGTGAATGTATTTTAGGCTAACCCTGGAGAACACTGCTTACCTGCTTTCACACAACAGGAAACCAAAAAACAAAATCACACAAAAGTATCCAAAGAAAACTGGTGGTGCACAAATTTGGTTGAATCTTGGGTACAATTTAGAAGTGTTTGAAGGTGATACATTATCCGGTTTAAGCAATTATACACAAGTTTAGACAAGATAATAATCTGTTGTAAATTGGCACTATATAAATAAACTGATTCTTGATTTTTAAAGACGCTGGCTTAAGCTAATAAATTAGGGACAGTAAAACACGTAATTTACCAATATGAGCATAAAGGCCACTCAGCACTGAAATAGCCATTAATTCAAAATCAACATTAAAAACCTAGAACACAGTTTGCAAATGCATTCATCCATTATCCAACAGATTTGTCCTATGTAGGGTCACAAGGGTCCGCTATCTTCAGTGGTCATCCTGGACAGGTCGCCAGTCTATTGCAGGGCAAATGGAATTTGGATTTTTTAGAGTTTCAGTCTTTTTATAAGTCATACGAAATATATAAACATCTTCCCATATTTGTCATTTTTAAGTTTAACAATGTCGGATGTAGACTGAATCTCCAAGTACGGTGGCTCGGAAGTGTCACAGCAAACAACAGCCACAAAACTACAAAATAAACCACAACTCAAAACAATTTAGTACAACGGAAGTTAGCCGCAGCGTTAGCCACGGCGAAAATCGCAGCCACAGAAGTGACGTCACAGGAAGAAGGTCTTTTACGAGAGCTATTGCTACCCCGAACCATAGATATCCATAATAAAGCTAGATGTCTCACCCGCGCTGCCGACCAATGGATTTGAACGTCCTTACTTGCAACCATCTTGCCACAATAAGCTTGCCCACTCATACAGTATACTGTGATACAGTACTGCATGTTTTTATTTTTTTTAAAGCACAAACTTGCTCAATTTTCAACCGATTTTCGAACGGGTTGGTTTGTTATAAACATCAGAGGTGTAGTTACAACACTGTATAATTATGAATAATTATAACCATAGGGCTTTCATATGAAAATAGCAAACACAAAGAATTACTGTTAAATTAAATGGGCTCCTAAAACTCAGGTGTTAAGAATGGCAAAATTACATGTATAATAAATATTATATTTACATAAAATTATACATAATGTATAATGTAGCCTATTATAATGCATATTACTTTTTCTAAATTTGAAGCGCAATAATAGACAACTAATAGAAAGTGGAAGCCACAGGTCTGCTGTGATGTGATATGTGGCAATAAAACAGTGAACAGAAATAGTAATGTTTAAATGATTTTAATGATTTCAATAATAATAAATAAAATAACAGCAATAATAGTAACAACTTCTGTTTGTCTATACATCTATCTATGTTGATAATATGTGGTATGATAAAATACTGAAGAACAATGGTAACATTTTATGTGATTTCAATAACAAAGAAAACAACTGTAATTGTATCAACATCTATCTATCTATCTATCTATCTATCTATCTATCTATCTATCTATCTATCTATCTATCTATCTATCTATCTATCTATCTATCTATCTATCTATCTATCTATCTATCTATAAATAAATTGTTATCAATTATCAATTGTTAGCTACAAGCTATTCCTACAACCAAGAACAACAGATGTCGTCTCAAGGCACTTTACAAGAAAATTAATTCAAATCAAAAATACATCATAAAAAAATCAGTTTTAAAAAGTTTCCAATCTAAGGAACCCCAGCAAATTGCATCGAGTCATTAACTTGCAGCATTCACTCCTCTGGAATCAGAAGACCGATACGATCGCTTATGTTGACGTTGACTTTACAGCAATCCTTCCTACTGAGCATGCATGTAGCGACAGTGGTGAGGAAAACTCCTCTTTCACAGAAAGAAATCTCCAGCAGAACCTGGCTCAGAATACGCAGCTGTGTGCCGAAACCAACTGAGGGTTTGAAGAGTCAGAAAACTAAATTAGATGCACAGGATACTGAAATAATAGTTTATAGCAGCAGTTGTAGAACGTCACTGTAAGCATCTCAGCCCATGTTCTCATCCAAGAAGCTGTCTCAGCTAACAGAACGCCAGCCCAGGTGTGGTTACTATGGAGAGAAGAACACTAAGAGAAAACAAAAGGTTAACAAGGTTGAAATAACGGTAATTAAGTAGATTGGACAAAGGAAGAAAGTAGCAGAGAGAGAAGTGGTCAGATTGTCCTCCAGCAGTCTAAACCTATAGCAGCATAACTATAGAAATAACTTAAATAACCATGTCGAGTGAGACATTAAGAAGGTAGAGCAAAGCAGAACCGTCTGTCAAGACTGAGTTCCTCCCCAGCCGGATTAGGCTGTCTTCTCTACCTCTTCCTAACTATAAACTTTACCTAACAGGAAGGTTTTAAGCCTAGATTTGAGACTAGACAGGGTGTCTGCCTCACGGATCAAAGCTGGAAGCTGGTTCCAAAGGAGCGGAGTTTGATAACTAAAATAACTACCTCCAATTCTGCTTTTAGAGGATTCTAGGAACCACCAGTAAACCTACAATCTGAGAGTGAAAAAAATTTAAAAAAAGAACAATCTTAAAATCAATTCTAAGTTTGACAGGGAGCCAATGAAGGGAAGCTAAAATAGGGGAAATATGATCTCTCTTTTTAAGTTTCATCAGAACTCTTGCTTCAGCGTTTTGGAGTCATGGGAGAATGCGTGAGAGTAAGTGTTTGAGAGCAAGCAACAGAGAGAGAGTGTGTGTGTGTATGTGCGCAAGTGAAAGAGTGAGTGAGAGAGTTAGTGAGCGAGCAAGAGGGCATGCAACAGGCCCACCAGGGTCCTACACATAGGGCTAATGCCCTTGGAAATGGACAGTTTTATTTAGTTTCTGCCACATGCTGCTGCTCTGTAAGCTCATTTTTTTCATTCTCACGATACGGTGCAGCCTTAGGTTAAAAAACAAGGACACAACCAATATGAGCAGTGTATGGTGGAGGCTGTCTATACCATATTTTGTCTCACCAATGTATTCCCGAGCCCAAACACATCCTCTGTCCTGATCCTCTTCTTCACCATGAACCTCTATAACATTTTGATGGGCTGATCTCCAAAAACTTGCCGATGCCTGGCGAATGATCCACTCTGCTGCTCTGATGACCCTTACCGTACCTTCTGATGAGATCACCAGACCTACATTGTTTTTCAGAGACAACAGCTAAATCTGGTCGTTGATGGCAGATGCAGCATCTGTCACCAGACTGGCCAGCAGACATCACAGGACAGCCTGTCACACAACAAAGCCTGCAATTTAAGTCGATATAATATTAATATCATAACCTATAATCATAATAAATAATAAGTATTGGGCAAAATTAAGGGCATTTTTATTTTGGAATTGCTTTCCCCCAATATCAGTTATGGGCAAAATCGACTTTCAATTAAATTTAAATCAGTTTATTTGTGTAGCTCCAGTTCACAACATACTCTATCTCCAGGCACTTTACAGGTAGAGCAGGACCGAGCCATACTCTTTCAGTAATCCTTTACCTGCCATGTAGACGAGAGCTTTGTCCACAAGACAATCAAAGCGGGTGGGAAGGTAAATGTGGTCATGTACAAGGGCAGGAATGACAGTAAACAAGGATGGGAGGGCTTCTTCACCTGCTCCTTCTCTCTCTGGTTTTGGGAAACCTTAAAAATGTGTGAAATGTATCCAGATTTAAGAATTAAGGGAGGGTTTAAAGCCCAGAAATGATAATTAAACAGTAATCAAATATTTAATAAAAACTAAATATTAAATCAAACTAAACAGCACTAAACCCTGACATTAAACAAATGGTTCAAACAATATCTTACAGGTAAAATGTGAACCCACAAGTTCTTTTTTTTAAGCAACAGTGATTCCTGCATCCATATGCTGCTGCACAAAGGTCTGCCATTTTGTCAACAAGGTCCTGTAAAAATCATAATGCATCATGTTGTAACAAAGCAATCCCATAAAAAAATCAGTGCGATGTAAGTTAGAATATATACAGTTATACTGAAGAGAAAGAGCGATCTTGCCTCTCCAACTGATATGAAGTTGCTGGTTAAACTCCCTGCACCGTCGCTGCCCACCGCTCCCTCAGGGATGGGTCAAATGGAGGGCAAATTTTGCATCCATCGGGATGTGACATTCAGTGGGAGTTTAACCTTTAATACTGGGTCTCATCCACAGTTTACATCTGGTTTACACCTCCCGATTAGGCAAATATAAAGAATAAAAGAAAAACAATGGACAGAAGCTCTGTCTGTGAGGTTTGTCTTGGCATATTTCGCTGAACTGATTTGTTCAGCAATAACAAATTGCAACTATGGTTTTGGGAAACGCACCCTTGTCATAATCACTAAGATTGCAATGTAGACAAAAGACAAGTTTGTCCCAAAATTGCTGTTGGTTTCAGTAAAACCGAGCTGGTCTCAGCATTGATAACTTGCTAAAGTAACTTAGGCTAGCTAGCCTAGCACAATTGCATTTTATAAAGCTGTACTTTACACAGATTCAGCCATCCAAAATTATAATCATGTTAATAAAGTTTGTAAGGGGGCAATATGATCCCACCGCGATGACATAGTCAGTGACACTCTAAATGGAAAACGCCCCTAAACAGCCTTAGTGAAAACCAGCTGCAATCCCTCATCTGTCCACGGGGAGGAGCAGGGATTTAAATGTGTTACTTTTGGATAGTGTCCTGTGGGGCTGCTGTTACAGTAGCTTTTCTGCAGGTAAAAACTCTGAGGCATATTAACAAAGTGGACACTTTGTTAATATGGTATATCAAAATGGAAAGTGCTTAGTTTTTTTAACTCACCATGGCAGAAGGAGGAGAGGAGATTGATCTGGTCCCTGATATAAGTACAAGGCCATTTTCAAGACGGACTTTTCACCAAAAACCGGACCTTGTGAGTGTAGGGTTAGCATTAGTCTCCATGGCGATAGAGAAGGACTTATTGGTGGAACTGAAATGCACAGATAAACTATACAATAGAGTCATTGAAATATTCTTGAGGAAAGACAGGAGGGTGAACTTTTTGTTCAAATAAGCAGCTGTTTTGGTGAGTACAAAGCATTTTATTTTAATTTTTCAATATTTTATTTTGTTAACGAAATAAAATTAATGCTTGATGGTTCTACAAGATAAAACGTGGGCACTGTGACTTCAGTGAAGGAAGTGAATTGTTTTTGCTTTAATCTTTATCAAATTCAGAAGTCATGCCATCACAATGATGGTATTAGGAGATGATCATTCAGTTAGGACAGTTTAGAACATCACTGAAGGCATTTGCGTGAAATGCACAACTTTCATATTTGGAGGTGTGTGACCATGTTACAAGGCGGCGATTTGTGTCTGGGTTTCCTGTGAAAAATAATAGTTTAAGCAGAGTGACCCCTCAAATTGGATATGTGGGCATTTAAAATTCAGGTGTTTGACTCTGGTTGGATATGTCAAGCATTTTTGCGCTTTACCGGTCTCTTCAATGCTGTCTTTGTACGATGGGGGAGGCTTTATTTAATAAAAAAGAGATTTTCCAACACCAGCTTCATGCTCAGAATCCACAGCACTGGATACACGAAACACCGTGCGAAGCTTCTCCCTAGACCCGCATCCACCTTTGAATTTGCATGTAAAGCAGACACCCAATTGCGTTTGGTCTGAATGCAGCATTGGGTGAAAGTAGCAGTAGATTTATTTGCATGCACCACAATTCAGCCTTTTGTTGAGGTTACAGGTTTCCCTTCTTTTGGTAAAGTATCCCATTCTTCACCTTTTCTACTCACGGATCTTTGATGTTATTGACTAATCAATAAGAGACAGAGGTTTAAATTTAACACAAAATATTTATTACTTTCAGCTGAATGGTGAAGGAACCAGAGGAAACTCACCCCAAACCAACTGCCTTCATCCCCAAATCATTTCTGAGAGCTTTTCCCACAAACTGCTTGTTACATACCTTCCCCCTACCCTGTGGGCTGGCTGGCTGCAAGCTTGTTGCCACAGACACCGATACATAAAAACTTCTCTGGAAGGCATGTTATTAGAGAAACACTTTAATGTGTTGCAGTTGGCTTTTGCTTGTTACCCAAATATGTAATAGAGCAATGATCAGGTTACAAAGTAAATTCTTGTAAATTAATTAATATAAATTATTTAATATAATATAAAAGCATAACAGCACACAAGCACATCATAGTGTTGTACATCCCACATCTGGTATTTCTCAGGAGGAACGATTTGACAGTTCTCCAAGGATACACAGCCTTCTGGAATTACACAATACACATCAGTCTAAAGCAATGCATATAGCAAAACAAGTATGTATGAGTTTTGATAAGCAAGTAAATATAAACTTTAATAATCCCAAAACTAGTCAAGTCTCTCTCAAAAGACTCAATGTAGTATCCAGTCAAGGAAAGTTGAGCTTTACTGATGGTCAAAGTGACCTTTATTGGATGTTTTCCAAGCATTTGCCATCCTTCAACCAACTTAAGAACTGAAGTAAAAAAATACATATAAAAACAAAATTCAATCTGCTATCTCAAGTATTACTTAAAGCAACACTAAGGAAGTTTCAGTTTTGGTTGATTTTGGCCCCACTGTCGACAAAAGCGGTAGTGTTTTGCCTGAAGGAAGATTGCATTTCACATGAGGATCAACACATAGCGTTATAAAATCCTGATCTCCTGGTTGCCTCCAGTTGGATTGAAGAAAATTTCTGTTTCCAGTGGCTGTGTGAAGAATGAATAACAATGAGGTAATGAATCTAATTGTGGCGAAACAATGTCATATGATGATGTTGAAAATAAGAAACCGGGAAAGTGGCGTATGTTGTAAAGCCGTCAGCACATTTGTAGCTGTTTTGTATGGCAAGACAACTACTCAAAGTTCCTTAGTGTGAAAGTGATACTGGATTAGTCCGGGTCTGAATAATTTTTAAATGCACAACAAACATTTCACAGCAAAAATAACCCAATGAACTTACCCTCCATTTATGTTTAAGCAGCAGAACCAACTCGTCAACTGGTATTTCAACTGCAGACAGTTTGCGTACATGTTCACCCTATTTTCAGATTTCTATCAGCTAAGACAGCTTCAACAAGTCCATCGTTATCTGTAACAGTCTCGGATGCTTTTCCAAGACCTCCAAGTTATGAAGTTTGTTGTTATGAGGTAGACACTTTCCAATGCTAAGTGTTATATTTCTTCTTTACATGCTTGTTTTTGTAAATCTTGGATAATCATAATCTGTGCTTCTTGCCTTTCATTTACAGGATGAAGTGTTGGACTTGTCCTTTAGGATTCGTCTTTGGAGACATGCTACAGCACTAATTGCCCAGTTCAAAGAAGACAACTTGATCAGACAACTTAACATCTCCATCTTGCTGGCGCCAGCGTACCGTACCCTGATAAAACGGATCAGGCCAACAAAGAAAACAGCGACTGTGTGGCCCAGGGATGGAACCTCTGTGCTGCAGGAATGTTTTCAATGTACACACTGGCAGATCTTCAGGGAGGCAATCACATATAAGGGTGAGGTGGACTTGGACGAATACACCTGTTCTGTTTTTGGATTCATGTCCAAGTGTGTTGATGTCACTACCACCAAGACTTGGTATTTCACTTGCTATCTGAATTAGAAACCCTGGCTTAATGCTGAAGTGAGAACTCTGCTGAAAGCTAGGGATGACACTTTTCTGAAAGGGGAGGCGTCAGCACTTAAAAAAGCAAGGAAAGGACTGACTGCAGGCATTGCGAGGGCCAAAGCCGCAGATGTCTAGAAAATTCAGGGTCACCGGTGCATGTGGAAGGGCATAAAGTGCATCATTGACTACGCCAAAAGGACAGGTAATTGCCAGATGCACTAAATAACTTACTTGCCTGCTTTGAAGATCCTACCAGCCTCCCACCCCCCAGAATCAGACTCACTCCACAACTCGATGACACACCTTTCTGTGTGTTTACTGCAGATGTGAGCAAGACCCTTCAGGGAATCGACCCCCGTAAGGCTGAAGGCTCCAACAACATCCCAGGGTGGGTGTGCATATCAGCAGCCTGAGGTGTTGGCGGACATCTTTAACACCTCACAATCACTGATACCTGTCCCCACCTACTGAAAGTCTTCTACTATTGTCCCCCTCCCCAAGTGCTCCACAGTGACAGACCTAGATGACCACTGACCTATAGCCTTAACCTCCATAGTCATGAAGTGCTTTTGAGAGGCTGGTCATTACCCACATCAAGAACTCCATCGACGTCACTACGGACCCCCATCAGTACTGCTAAACGATGAACCGCTCCTCTGCAGATGCCATCTCATCGGTGCTCCACACAGCCCTCACACATTTGGAGAGCAGGAATTTTTACATTTGTCTGCTGTTTCTGGATTTCTCATCAGCTATAAACTCCATCATCCCATAGACGCTTTTCTCTTGTACTCAGTGCCTCACTGCGGAACTGGGTCCTGGTCTTCCAGGCCAACAAACCACAGACTGTCAGGATCCATGACACCATCTCCTTATCAATTAATCTCAGCACTGGGTCGCCCAAGGGCTGTGTGCTGAGCCTCCTCCTGTTCACCCTGGTGATATATGAGTGCTCTGCAACACATCCTAGCTGTCATATAGTAAAGTTTGCAGATGACAAAGCAGTGGTGGGATGCATCACAAATAACGATGAATCCAAATACAGAGTGGGGTTGGAACTCTTGGTGCAGTGGTGCAGAGAAAATTATCTCTGCGTAAATGTGAAGAAGACAAAGTTGATGGTGATGGATTTCCTTGAACATCGGAGGAGCCACTGTGGAGGTGGTTTTCAGCTACAAGTACAGAGCCTTGCAAAAGTTTTCGGCCCCCTTGAACTATTCAACCTATTGCCAGATTCTAAGCATCAAACATAACAATATGAAATTGTAATTTTTTTGTGAAAAATAAACAACCAGTGCAACAGAATCATGAAGTGGAATGAAATTTATTGGATTCTTCAATTTTTCTTAGAAATATAACTAAAAAGTGGAGCGTGCAATATTATTCGGCCCCCTTGCGTTAATACTTTGTAGCGCTACCTTTTGCTATGATTACCGCCGTAACTCTCATGGGGTATGTCTCTATCAGTTTTGCCAATCAAGAGACTGAAATTTTTGTCCATTCTTCCTTGTAAAACAGCTTGAGCTCAGTGAGGTTGGATGGACAGCATTTGTGAACAGCAGTTTTGAGCTCTTTCCACATATTCTAGATGTGATTCAGGTCTGGACTTTGACTTGGCCATTCTAACACCTGGATGCGTTTATTTGTGAACAGTTCCATAGTAGATTTTGCTTTATGCTTTGGATCTATGGAAGTAAATCCGTGCCATCAGGATTTGAATAAAAACGCCTCTGAAATTTGACTGTTGTAAATAATGCTTACTTTTTCAGTGATAAAATAAATTCAGTATATATATGTAATCTAAAAAAATATATTTGTACAAGAAAAAAAAATTCAGTGTCATTATTTGTACATGGTTGCAATTTTCAGTTGTAAAAAAATTCACATTGCTATTTCAAAGTGATCAAATTTTCAATGTACATATTTTTCAGTTTAATTTTTTAGTGTAAAAAAATTCAGCATATTAAAAAATTCAACTTTTCAAAATTCAAATACAATAGTTTCAGTGAGGTAGGGTTAGCGCGACCCACATATAGAGGCTTTGAGTCCTTGTCGTGGGATTGATTCCCCCGACGACGTTTGCCACATGTCTTCCCCCTTTCCTGTCAGCTTACTGTCATAAAAGGGACACTAGTGCCCACCAAAGAAAAAAAAATGCCACTTGAATCTTTAAAGAGAACTGATGCATGGCGACTTTCTGGGTTGTTTGTCTTAGGTGAGACTGAGACTGGCAGTAAAGTCCTATTTTTTCAGGAGATCCTACTGCTAATGCAGTGAGCTAAAATGGCGGCCTTATGCTTCAAGGAGTGGCTGTGAACACTTCCGACATTAATTATAATCCTGGATCCCGCTCCTGAGTAAAATGTGCAGTACTGGAATTCACCAGAGAGTTGCAGCATACGGAGAAATCCCCCCTGTAGTATTCTTGTGCAAAAGAAGTGTTTCCTTCTCATCGCTGCCAGCTTTTAGGAGCTGTGGCGGAGCTAGAAGGGAGGCCGGGGTAGCATCGGACCCCACTGAAATCTGATTGGACCCCCCAGCTGCCCCCCCAGATGATTGACATGCCACGACATTGCACGTCTTGTGAATAGAAGCCAGCCGCATTTTAGGATCTGTTTGGCATATTGACTGCTAAGTCCCGCCCGTCCAGTAGTTGGTGCTATGTACCACAAAGAGTGGTAATCCACTTTACTCAAACAAGAAGAGGCATTATTGGAGACTTTTGGGGCCAAAAATGAGCTAATTGACATTCAACATAAATAGAGGCTGGGTGATACCTGAAATCAGAATCAGCCTATTTTTCTCAAGCAGCAGATGCTGCCACAGGTGGAAGAAGTGATGGTAGATGAGGCGTCATGAAGCGTTTCGACACAGCAAAACTGTATTTATACTGTGTAACTGAATACTGACATCTGCTGGACATTAAAAATCCCTATAGGCAATGTAGAAAGACTGATTTGAACCAGTGTAAACAATAACATTTAAGTCGTATGTTATTGTATATTATATATTGTATTATTTAATATCTTAAGTTAAATTGAAAATAGGTGATATTCTTAGATACAGTCATAAATAATGTGAACATGAACCATAAAGTTAAAATTTAAGTGAATGTGTTAAAAATGAGGATGCTTGTGGACTGGGGTTTTTCTTCAAAAACTTTTATGGAAAAAAAAAAAGTTTTTCCTACGTTTTGAAATTTAGTCTGTTACGCTTTTTCAACTAAGAATCCCTTTCAGCTGAATTTGGGTTTGGATAGATCAAGTAGAAGCTGAGAAATCGTTTGCCTTGAGGCTCCATAGTTGATGCTGTACCGAAAAAGATCAGGAATTATTTTTGGCAAATACATCCCGTTGACAGATTTGCTTCCTTATAAACACAGTTTGGCGCCTCAGTGTTATTTCGAAACAGTTGCTGTATCGGTCACGTGACTTGCTGAAATCAATGGTCTATGAGCGTGATACATGCGCCGACGCATCGGTGTTGCCGGACCAATCGGTAGGCGGAAGCCCCCCCCATCCTACATCATTCACCCCTTTGCGTGAATGATGTAGGATATAATATTTTGAGACTCCAATTGCAATTGATTGTTCTAAACAACAAATTCATTGTCATAGTCTATGGACCCCCTGAAATAACCTTAGCAAGACAAAAAAAATAAATTGGCATCTGCACCCTCAGGGCTAACCCCCTGATCTCCTAGAATCCTATATCCGCCTCTGGTTGATATACACTATTAATTTACATTCTTTTTACTTTGCGGTACAAAACGTCGTCCTGTTACCTAGCAACATTATAAACAACCGGCTTTGTTTTTTCAGTTGATTTTAACGCTTTTTGAAGAAAATATATTCTTGTACATCTGTTAATTTAATAATTTCAACTGAAATTTTATAAATTGTACCTGAGTCTTCAATATTCATCCATTGAAGACTCAGGTACAATAAAATACCCCCTATTTTGTATCTCCAAAAAACAAAGAATGTTTGAGCTATGCTAAAATTTGTCATTAATGTTGCAATTATAAGCAAATTCTGCATCCAATCCACAATTATTTTAGGGTACGTGCTGATCAAGGGGAGGAAAATGTGGCACAACTTATGTTCATGATTCGTGGAACAGGGAGAAGCAGTTTTATATCGGGGAAGAGTTTGCACAATCAAAGGTTTGTACAAATGACAAGTTTCACTATATGATGCTTTTCAATGTCTATAGTAACATTAGCTTTGTGTACTTCAATATGACGAGATTTGAAGGGCAGTTTTTAACCATTTATTACTCCATAATTGAAGGATTGAGCAACTGTGGAGAGATCTGTGGACAGCTGTAACGTGCATCTATTATGATGTGCTAAACTACCTTGAAGAAGAGGGATACCTCAATATTTCAAATGAAGCACACCTCTTCTGTAGCCATTATGTCTTCCTGCCACGTCTACAGGATGATCTGGATACTCTCCGCAGTGGCTGGGACAATCATCCACTTCGAACTGAAAGCAACATGACTCCTGACCAGCTCTGGGTTCTTGGTCGTACACATCATCCAATTCCTGAACCCCACGGTGCCTTGACAGCGGTACATTTTAATTGGGCAATTTTTTGTTTAGCATGTATACTATGATTCCTTCAATTTATGAAATAGTAATCTACAATATCTAACCACAAATTTTATGTTCTCTTGATCCCTTCATTGTGTTTTCCAGGGTGTACAGATTCCCGAAATTGAATGGGAGGGCAGCGGGTTTCCTCTTCACGAAGAGTCAAATGTCACAGTACCAAACTCTAATTTGCAACTGACCAAAGAAAAAATGGCAGCCTTAAGAAATGCAGTAAACCCAAAAGACACATCCCTGTCTTCTGGATGTGACATATATATTGCTGCAGTTCAGTTTTGCGAGCAGTTATTTACTATGTGAAAGTTGTCAAGTTTACAGAAGCATACTGCTATCACGCAAGGGAAAAAAAATCCTGTACCAGTTTCAAAATTCGGCATTTATAAAATGCAAAGCAAAATGCTGATCATTTATGACCTTGAGAATGACCTCAGGGCATCACTAAGGAGAGGAACTGGGGTTTTGGCACTCAAGTGTGAGATTTCTGCTACAATTTTTATGTGCCATTTTTATTACCATTTTATTTTATGTACCGGTAAAAACACAAAAAAAAGGAGGTGCAACTACTAAAATTCACAAAGGTGAAGTGTAGTACTTTTATGGTAGATGTTAAAGAACTAAAGTGTTCTAAATTTGTAATTTGTTTTTTTTTCTTTACTCAAAAGGAACCTAGGAGGTACATTTGTACATTGTTGTAGGACTTAAAATTTCTTGCATTATAAGAATCAGAAAAAGTTTAGTTTGTCTTCGGTAATTTATTTTCTAATCCTTCAAGCATATATGAACATATCTATTCTGAACATTGTGTTACTCTAGTTCCTCTAGTTTTGAATTTGACAAAACTAGAGGAATTAGAGTACTAATGAGTATTGATTACATATAATCATATGTATAAAACTTGGGGTCTGACAAAATCAGAGAATTGAATTGATTCTAAATTTCAACAAAACTCTTTCATTTTAACAAAGCTGCTTCACAAACAAAAAACTCATACAGCTTAAATGTAGATTTTTTTTAACAAGTTGGTCATTCAAAGCAAGCCAAAGCCAGTTTGGGTCGAAGAAATGCATGCTGATAAATCATCACTGAAAGACTTGTAATTTCTGTAGTCACAAGGAATTCTTAACGTTTCATAGCATGTGGCAGCTGTTGGGTAGTTTCCCTGAACAATCTCCACAGACAGACTTGCCGGCAGATTTTCCTATCCGGTCCAGAATTTCATCATTTCTTTCAGTTCAGGTGGTGTGGCTTTGGAAGAGAACAAAGCTACAATCAAATTTTCAAATCTAACTTACCATACATCCACAACATATGGATAACTTAGTACGTTTGTAAAACTAAAGTAACAGGAAATATTCAAGACAATTTTAGTTTTCATTAAAATCCACATCAGTTCTGGAGCCACATGTTGGGATAGAGCTAGACTACACAGAGAGAAAACACAAACATTGTGCAATTCAACTGTTTGAATTTTGAGCTAAGATTAAAACTGAATTGTGAGGTACCACTAAAAGCAACTAAGAAAAAAATTCTGCCACAGGGCTGCTTCATTGAAAAGTTATCTGAAAATCTCCAATCAGACACTGGTAACATTACCATTTGAAATGAACTGTTTCAGATATCCTGAAATGCGACATTTTTTTCTTTTGAGCAGTCGTCGTCGTCATCACTTCCGTCATCTGTTTCTGGCCAAGTGATATGCTGAAGTACCACCTAAGTTCAGTAGAAAAAACTAATTGCATTGTGTTTAACAGAAGTTTGGAAAGAGAATGTGCTATATAAAATGCATTTCATTAAAACAATAACAGATGCAACACCATAATTCCAGTTATGCTATTTAAATTTACCTCTGGACACAGAGATGGTTCCTCCCTTGGAAAATGCAGCGGTACAGCATCAGGTCGCAGAGTTACCAGTGACCATATTGGGGTTTCTTTCAAGCCTCGTCTAAGCTACTTTATTTTTCTTGCGACGCGTCCAAGAACCTATTTTAGAAGCTGTTAATAGTTTATTTCTAAAAAACTCATTTCATTAAAGTCAGTGCGGTTCTCCGGTAATTGAAACTAATAACATGGATCAAAGCAGTATACAGTAAAACACACTATGCATAGAAGCATTGTAATTCATGTGACACTGAAGATATGACATTCTTTACAATTAACAACTAATGTAAAAAGATGAATCTTTAAAAGTGAATCACTTGAGTTTTGCAAGACCTCAGAGAAAGTATGAGACTGTCATGATGTTTAGGCTTCAGACCCACATAAACAGAAAACTCTCAGGAGAACAGTTATAATGAATTTTATTGTTGTATAATGGGGGTGTAATCCGGCAGCGGGAGACAGCGGGGAGCGGTGATGCTCGGCAGGATGGGGGTGAGATCCGGTAACGGGAGACAGCGGGGGACGGTGATGTTCGGCAGGATAGCAAGGACAGCGGGACAGCGAAGATGCACAAAGTACCTGTTGGGACCGGCCTGATCTGGGAGACGCGGAAGGTGGGATGAACTCTGAGAGACGAGGGCAAACTAAGGCGAACGGTGGAAGGGTTGATTATGGACTAAATGGTGTAAGGGGCCGATTAAATGTGGAGAGAGCTTGCGAGAGACAGATTTGAGGGGGATATCTCGGGACGAAAGCCAAACATGCTGACCAGGAGAGTAAGTTGGGGCTGGAATACGTCTCCGGTCAGCGTATTTTTTATTGAGGGCAGATGAACGTTGGAGGCCTGCGATGGTATTCTTTCAAGCACTGCGATTTCGGCGGATGTGGTGGTGGACGGAGGTCACCGAGATATCCCTTTCGTCGGACGGAAACAGTGGTGGCTGGTACCCTAAGGAGATCTCGAATGGAGATGAACCAGTGGCAGCAGAGATGTGAGCGTTGTGAGCTTACTCGATCCAGGGGAGGTGCTGATTCCAGTCGGATTGGTGGGTAGACGTGAGACACCGGAGGGCCGCCTCGATCTCCTGGTTAAGACGCTCTGTCTGACCTTTGGACTGGGGATGATAGCCAGACGTGAGGCTGGACTTGGCCCCCAGCGCTGAACAGAAATGTTTCCAAACCTGAGAAGCAAACTGGAGGCCACGGTCAGACAGGATATCAGCAGATATACCGTGAAGACGGGAAACATATTTAACCAGGAGTCGGGCAGTGTGGAGAGCGGATGGTAATTTTCGTAATGGGACCAGGTGGCAGGCTTTGGAGAAAGGGTCGATAATAGTGAGGACTGTTGTCATGCCTTGAGCGGGTGGAAGACCGGTGATGAAATCGGTAGCAATATGGGACCAGGGGCGAGTCGGGATCTCAAGAGGCTGAAGGAGGGCGGAAGGAGGTCTGTTGCTGGTTGTTTCTGGAGCAGATGGAGGAGGCTTGTACATAGTCACATACATCCTTATGAAGGTTGGGCCACCAGAATTCGTAAGAGATAAGGGCTATGGTCCGACTGGAACTGGGGTGACAGGAAAAATGGGACATGTGAAACCAGTGAATGACTTGAGAGCGGACTGAGGAAGGTGCATACTTGGTTCTCTGAGGCGGGGTCCGGGGATCAGGTTGGAGAAGTTGAGCATTCTGGATGATGCCTTCGATCTCCCAGGATACCGAGCCAACCACGCAGTCGGGGGAAATGATAGGAATTGGATCTGAGATGACTTCGTCCGGGGAGAACTGGCGGGAGAGGGCATCTGGTTTTGTGTTCTTGGAACCGGGTCTGTAAGAGATTGACAGTTTAAAACGGGAAAAGAAACGAGACCAGCGAGACTGTCGAGGATTGAGACATTTAGCAAATTTTATGTATTCTAAGTTGTGATGGTCGGTCCAAACCAGCACCGGATGGTTAGCACCCTCCAGCCAATGATGCAATTCATCGAGCGCTAGCTTGATTGCTAGCAGTTCTTGGTCTCCCACGTCATAATTGCGATCGGCCGGTGAAAGACGTCGGGAGAAAAAGGCGCAGGGACGGAGCTTGCTGTCCTCCTCTGACCTCTAGGAGAGGATAGCTCCAACTCCCAGGTCGGAGGCGTCGACCTCCAGAGTGAATTGACGGGATGGATCTGGTTGGACTAAAATGGGTGCTCGGGAAAAAAGGTTCTTGAGGTTTAGAAAAGCCTTGTCAGTGTCAGGAGTCCCGGTGAATGCTTTCTTTGTGGAGGTTAAAGCTGTGAGAGGGGAAACGGTTTGACTATAATTTCTGATGAAACGGCGGTAAAAGTTAGCAAAACTTAAAAAACGTTGAAGTTGTCGTCTATTGTCCAGTTTGGGCCATTCAGTAACTGCTAAAATCTTCGTGGGGTATGCTCGGATCTGCCCGCACTCAAAAATGTATCCAAGAAAGGTTACGGACGATTTGTGGAACTCACACTTCTCAGCCTTGACATAAAGACGGTTCTTGAAGAGGCGTTGGAGTACTTGTCGGACAAGGGATCTGTGTTGAGGGAGGTCTTTGGAGAAGATGAGCATGTCGTCTAAATAAACAAAAATGTTAAGAAAATCACGGAGAACATCATTAATTAAGGCTTGAAAGACGGACGGGGCATTGCATAAACCAAATGGCATGACGGAGTACTCACAATGACCAAGGGGTGTTTTGAAGGCTGTTTTCCATTCGTCCCTGTGGCGTATGCGGACAAGGTGATAGGCTTTCAAAGATCCAGCTTGGTATAAACGGTGGCTTTGTGAAGGGACTCGAAGGCGGAGGTGATAAGGGGTAGAGGATATTTGTTTTTGATGGTGATATTGTTTAAACCTCTGTAGTCAATGCAGGGTCGGAGCGAACCATCCTTCTTAGTTACAAAGAAGAAGCCCGCCCCGATGGGAGAAGAGGAGGACCTGATTATACCAGCGAGGGACACACTGATATAGGTCTCCATCGATTCCCGTTCCTTATGGGAGATGTTAAAGAGACGGCTGGCAAGTAGGGGGGCTCCGGGCAACAGGTCTATGGCGCAGTCATACGGTCTGTGTGGAGGTAGAGAGCAGGCCTTACTTTTATTGAAGACCTGTTTAAGGTCCAGGTATTCCTCGGGTATGTTCCTGAATACTGGGAATCGATGGAGACATTCTTCTGGGGCGGGCTAGGAGGAACGGTGGCCTGGAGACAGGAGGAGAGGCAGATGGATGACCAGGAGGAAATGGAGCAGTCGAACCATTCTATTGTGGGATTGTGGGAATGAAGCCAGTCA
This sequence comes from Orestias chungarensis, assembly GCA_032876305.1. NCBI lineage: Eukaryota > Metazoa > Chordata > Actinopteri > Cyprinodontiformes > Cyprinodontidae > Orestias > Orestias chungarensis. Next base: position 722,233 of record JAVLVB010000263.1, read on the forward strand.
AAACCTAAAATAATATGGGGTTGAGATGAGGAAAAGACAAAAAATTAGCGATGTTCTTTATGGTTACCGGACAGGACTAACTCTAGGGGGTCGGTGATGTGGGTGATTTGGGGTAAGGACCTACCATCAAGAGCAGAGACTCGGAGAGGGTTATCTAACGGGGAAGTGCCCAGTTGCAATTGTTCAACTAGTACTTAAACTATAAGGGATTGTTTGCAACCAGAGTCTACTAGAACAGAAAGATTGAATGTTTTCTGATTATGTCTGATGGTGGCAGGAAGGAGAAGACGAGACTGATTAGGTCAGGGGTTGTGGTCCGCCTGTTGCCTAGAATCTATAGGCGGACCCACTTGGGGAGCTTCTCCTTTCTGAGGCTGGGACAGTTGGCAATGAAGTGACCGGGGGTTCCACAGTAAAGGCACTCCTTACTCTGCATCCTCCTTTGCCGTTCCTCCGGTGACAACCTGGTTCGTCCGACCTGCATGGGTTCCGGTCCCGGGGGTGATGACCTGCGGGGCTCCGGGACAGCTCTGGGAGAGACTTCCACGGGCAGGGGCGAAAGCTGAACGACTGTGGAGTTCCGGCTGGCAGATATTCTATGGTCTCCCCTTAAACGGTCTCTCTCTCTCAGACGGCCGTCAACACGAGCAGCCAGAGCAATAAAGTCGTCTAACGTGGGAGGCTCATCAAAAAGGGCTAGTTCATACTGCAATTGTTCCTCTAAAGCAAAGTAAAGTGTACTCTTTAAAGCAAGAGGGTCCCAATCTAACCAAGCTGCCAGAGTTCTGAAATCAATGGCAAACTCGGTAAACGTCCTGGAGCTTTGTTTTAATTTCTGTATCTTCCGGGAAACGGTTAAAAAATCTGACTCATGGCCAGATTATTTGTCCTGGAAGGAGAAACTGAACCTAGGGTAGCGGTGAAAACGCGACTCAGCCCATTTCAGCGCTGTACCGGACAGCTATCTTGGCATCATCATTGAGAAAAGAGTGCGGCTAGTAGGCAAAAACCAACAAACACTGCATCATAAAGCCCTCACAGCCACCAGCCTTACCCAAATATCTTTCAGGAACCGGAAGTGAAACTCCTCGGGAAACCGTAACTGGAAGTTGGAGATGCAGAAGTGGCGGCGACGGAGGAACTGAAGTGGTAGCGCCCTCGTAAGGTGAGGGAACCAGGTCAGAGTGTCTTGGGACAAGATTTTGGAGGAGGTGAGTAATCTGATCCAGGGTCTGATTTGTGGTGGCTTGTTGTTCTGTAAGTGAACGGAGGACGGACTTGTGGGAGTGGAGCATGGCGGATTGGTCAGTGATTACTCTCCTGAGAGTCTCTTGTGGGTCGGCTTGGCCTGAGTGTTCTGTCATGATGTTTATGCTTCAGACCCACATTAACAGAGAACTCTCAGGAGAACGGTTATAATGAATTTTATTGTTGTATAGTGGGGGTGTAATCCGGCAGCGGGGAGCGGTGATATTCGGGAGGATGGGGGTGAGATCCGGTAACGGGAGACAGCGGGGGACGGTGATGTTCAGCAGGACAGCAAGGACAGCGGGGAACGGCAGGAAGCACGGAGCGCATGGCGACGTGGGAGACCGGTGAGCACTGAGGTGGAGGACAGGACAGGTGAGTAGTTGTAATGTTGAGAGAAGGATAATATTGGACTGATCTTACTTGATGGTTGATCGATGTTGACGCCAGGGGGAAAGACTGAGAGTTGAGTTCCAATCCAGCAGTGGGAAGCGGAGAAGGTGTCCAGGGGGGGTGTGCACGCCGGATGGAGTGATGCTGGAGCGGGCAGATCGAGCCGAGCAAAGAGGAGCGGAGAGACCAGATGGATGCAAGGAACCGGAGAGAGATCTTCTGGGGAAGGAGCACGGGAGATGATGGGAACCTGATGTGAGCACAATGTTGTGAGGAGCGTGGGAAAAAGGGAGCAGCAAAGTAACAAACTAAATCATAAAAACTACAAAACCACTGGAGACATAACTAGAGCACAAGAGAACTACAAAAATACATGAAACACTAGAAATATAATGAACACTACAGAAGGCGCTGAGACAAGGTTTACCAGGAGTAACAAACACTTAGGCGTCGAGTAGCTGATCCACCACTTCTCTTATAGCAGGCCCAGCTCATCAACGCTAACCTGGGGTGGCAAACGCTCCAGTAGAGGGTGAGCACGGGTGACCCCCTATGGACAACTGGATAGGTTCTAAAGGAACTCACTCTGACAGAGACTGTTCCTCAGGATAGGAGCTTAAGCTTAAAAAGCTGTCATTTGTCTGTGAGGTAATCTAAAGGAATTTAAATTAAAAAAAGTGTTTGAAAGATTCTACCCCTTACCTTTGATTATGTTTACAGAAAACACTGAAGATAAATTGGTGGCGGACTATTTAAAAATGTAAAAACAATGGTAAACTTGCATAATTCTTTATCCTTCTGTGTATCAAAATTAGATTTTATATAAAATGTCATTTAAAACATAAGTACAAGAAAAAATACACGCAGTAGAAATGAATGCTGACTCACTGCATGAAGTAACAGCTTCTCAAAAAGCCACTTCCTTGACCCACTCCGTGGGACCTTCATGGACCTTCATGGGACCTTCCTTGACCCACTCCGTGGGTCAAGGAAGGTCCCATGAATATGCCAAACATTACTCTTTCCATTTGAGTATCAGAGAGCCTGGATTCTCGTTCAAGGTGCCCAAAAAAATTTAAAAATCACAAAGAACTCAGAGGAAAAAAAATGAAGAAAGAACTAAAATAGCGTAATACAAATAAAATTATATTTTAATGAATTGGGGTCATACAGGAAAGATGGTTTCCCTGATGTCTAGGTCTGGGCAGTCCTCCAGGGTGACAGTTGCTGTTTCTGGAGTGCCAACATGAATAACAGCCGGACTAAGTCCCGACAGGCGTGGTCCTCAATGAAGGAAAGAGTGGCCTATCATTCTGCCAGCCACCAAGAACATGTCACTTTCAACAAGAAAGTGAGAGGCCGATGGGCCCCAGTGGCCAGGTTCTCCTTCAAAAAGTCGTGTTACAATGGAGTTTCCTGTTCAATACATCAACAATATAAGACAATAATTAATACAAATGCATAAAGACCAATGTTTAACCCAATACTGCTTCACCTATATTTTGGCTACACAGTAATGATTTCATTAATTTTTAGAAATACTATGCCTTCTTCGTATTAAAATTCACAACAATACATGAAACTGAATGTTTTAGTTATCAATATTAATTAACAATGAGATTTTACACTTGACAGGTGTTTGTGTAATATAAAGTAAACACATATGACATACCTAAGTTTATAGAAAAACCGGACTTCAATTTTTCCAGTACTGTTGAAAAAAAAAAGCGGTTTACACCCACTCCCACAGCAACATCTACTGCAAGGTAAATGTTTTCACAGGTCAAACAAACTATGAATTGAAAACAAGTTATGCGTAAACTTGTGACTTTTAATTACTTTACCTTCAAGCCTACAATTAAGGGGGCATGCCCATTGCACATTTGGTCGCTTATAGAATGAAATCAGAGCCATGTCTTTTTCTGCAGGGCTATCTCTTAAGTCCATCTTCAACAGGAAGGGGTTCTCCATTGCATGTATTTGGAGGAAATGGTCTGCAATTGAAGAGCTTGGGCATCAAAAAAAAACAAACAAAGTAAGGTCACGGTAAAAAAAATTAAAACAAAAAATGTAATTAATTTTTTTCAAAAGTTGTTAATACCAAGTAAGCGTTAGAACAGTTGCCAAATTCCTTTGGAAGACAATTTCTGTGTAGCTGAAGTCAATGCTTGTGACTACCATTATTTTTGTCCTAAACAGATCTACATAAGCCGTTTTACACCCCTGTCAAACTCCATTCCTGAAGTGCCATTGCCTTGCAACTTTTAGATGTGCCTCTGCTGCACCACACCTGAGTAGAATAATTAGGTCAGTAAGGCTCTGGAGAACTGATTTACACAAGAAGGAGGTAATTAAGCCATTTCATTCCAGTGTTTTGTACCAGTGCCACATCTAAAAACTGCAGGACACCGGCCTTTGTAGGTCTGGAGTTTGAGACCTGTGACATAAGCACTAGCTTTCAACCACACTCACCATCACTGCTTGAAGAATATAATGTAGATGGCCCAGGCATTGTTTCACTCACTTCTTCTGTGGAATGAGGTGCTGTACTTCTGTGAGAGTATGTTATTACACTTGCTTTAGACAAAGAAAACCGTTTTGATAAAAATTATTATATAAGGTAAATACATACATTTCTCCACAAGCAGAAGCATGAACTTCAATGTAGTCAGTAGGAAATGTTTTTGCACACACCGGACACTCTTGCATTGCTGCTTTCACAAAGTAATTGGGACATTGTTGTATTGAAGCAGACATCTAAAATGCCACTGTATGATATGCAAACATTTAAACATTTCTTACATATGTCCTCTGCAGGGTTACAAACATTGACACCAGCCACATCAGAGGGCAGGTCTGTGTCCACACAAGACTTTATGTGGTCAGTCAAAAAATGCAAGGGAACATCTACTCTGCATTTATGACACATGACCTTTGGCATGTTTGTAAATGCCACGTCATTCAGCTCAAGAGGAACTGTGCAAAGTTGTTCCTGAATAGGGACTATGAGCAGGGTTTTCCCGCCGAGACTCGCAACCTTCAACATTGTCCCAGTAAACCCATCATCTTCAGCACCAATCAAGGTCAAATTGCGTCTTCCCCATCCACCTACAAGAGACTGTGCATTATGACTCTACTTCAAATCAAAGCACTATATCAATTCGCTTAAAAACCACATTCATAACAACATTTGCTGATGAAAAAGGTATTCTTATAACTAAAATCATTTAATTTGTCAATGTTCCATGTTTTGTAAAGTATATATATCATCTGCCCACTTGCTCTTTTATGGAGGCCTTTGCTAACAAGCTGTTCTACTGCAGCCTATAGATGGCATGTAAAAGAGTCGCCTTTTAGTCCTCCAACGTTGTGAACATACATGAAATTTAAGGATATATGCAATGACATGCATGAGATCTGTAGAGATGGGTTAAATACAGCCATTGATGGGACCAGGAGAGCATTTTGGAAGGGGTGAGGGGGCTCAAATTGTTGCTCTGACACCAAAAGTGGTGTAACTCTATTTGAACAGCATAACTTGTCTGCCAGTTGTATTTCTTTAGAAGGAAGAAATATTTTAAAGTCTTGGACTAACAAAAATAAGGAAAAGAACAATTATAATAATATTAACTTGATACACGCCACTTCATCACCTACCTGCAGATTTGTAAAGCATCCAACCCCCTGTAATAGTTCCCAGCTTTGGAAAAAGAACTTTAAGCATCTCACCCAGCTGTAAAAGAAATAAGTCAAATTAAGACTAATCAAAACTGCAAATCAAGAATCAGTTTTCAAGAATCAAGAATCAGTTTATTTATATAGCGCCAATTTACAACAGGTTTTGTCTCAAGGCACTTCACAGAAAATCAATCAAAATCAAAGATACATCATAACAAACTTAAAAAAGTTTCCAATCTAAGGAACCCCAGCAGATTGCATCAAGTCATTGACTTGCAGCATTCAGTCCTCTGGAATCACTAGACCAAAACAATGGCTTGTGTTGTCGGTGACTTTACAGCAATTCCTCATACTGAGCATGCATGTAGCGAAAGTGGAGAGGAAAACTCCCCTTTAACAGGAAGAAACCTCCAGCAGAACCAGGCTCAGTACAAGCAGCCATCTGCCACGACCGACTGGGGGTTTGAAAAAACAGAAAGCTAAATTAAAAGAACAGGATACTGAAATAATAGAGTTTATAGCAGCAGTTGTAGTGTCACTGGAAGCATCTCAGCCAATGTTCTCATCCAAGAAGGTGTCTCAGCTAACAGAACGCCAGCCCAGGTGTGGTTACTATGGAGAGAAGAACACTAAGAGAAAACAAAAGGTTAACAAGGTAGAAATAACGTTAGCTAAGTAGATTGGACAAAGGAAGAAAGTAGCAGAGAGAAAAGTGGTCAGATTGTCATCCAGCAGTCTAAGCCTATAGCAGCATAACTATAGAAAAACTTAAATAACTTAACCCTGTAGAGTGAGACATGAAGAAGGTAGAGCAAAGGAGAACCGTCTGTCAAGACTGAGTTCCTCCCCAACCGGATTAGGCTGTCTTGTCTACCTCTTCCTAACTATAAACTTTATCAAACAGGATGGTTTTAAGCTTAGATTTGAAACTAGACAGGGTGTCTGCCTCACGGACTAAAGCTGAAAGCTGGTTCCACAGGAGAGGAGCCTGATAACTGAAAAATCTGCCTCCTATTGTGCTTTTAGAGATTCTAGGAACCACCAGTAAACCTGCAGTCTGAGAGCGAAGTGCTCTGTTAGGGAGATAAGGAGCAATCGGATCTCTGATATACAATGGAGCTTTATTAGTGAGGGCTTTATATGTCAAAAAAAGAATCTTGTAATCTATTCTAAGTTTGACAGGGAGCCAATGAAGGGAAGCTAAAATTGGGGAGATATGATCTCTCTTTTTAAGTTTCATTAGAACTCTTGCTGCAGAATTTTGGACCAACTGTAGACTTTTAATTGCATTTTGTGAACTTCCTGCTAATAGAGAGTTACAATAGTCCAGGCTTGAAGTAACAAATGCATGGACTAGCTTTTCAGCATCTGCCCTAGAGAGAATATTTCTAATTTTTTCTATATTCCTAAAATGAAAGAAGGAAATCTTACAGAACTGTTTTATATGAGACTTGAAAGACATTTCCTGATCAAAAATAACACCAC
>JAVLVB010000263.1:729136-749620 GCA_032876305.1 Orestias chungarensis
CTACCAAACTGACTGGATTCATCAGGATTTATAGATAAATACAGTTGTGTATCATCAGCATAACAGTGGAAATTAACACCATGCTGTCTGATGATTTTACCAATAGGGAGCATGTATATAGTAAATAGAATTGGGCCAAGTACAGAACCCTGTGGTACTCCACAAGTAACCTTACAATGCGGAGAAGATTTTTCATTTAGATGAACAACTGGGATCTATCAGACAAATATGATTTAAACCAGCCTAGTACTGATCCCCACAGTGTGTTCGAGCCTTTCAATGAGGACATTGTGATTGACTGTGTCAAAAGCAGCACTGAGATCTAACAGAACTAGAATAGACACGAGCCCATTGTCTGAGGCCATGAGAATATCATTTGTAACTTTAAGGTGAGCTGTCTCAGTGCAATGATGAGCTCTGAAACCTGACTGAAATTCTTCAAATAGGTCATTATTCCTCAAATGCTGTCTCAGTTGATTAGCAAAAAATTTTCAGGGATTTTAGATGAAAAAGGAAGATTAGATATGGGTCTGTAATTTATTAAGTCTTCTTGATCAAGAGAAGGTTTCTTAAGTAGGGATTTTATTACAGCTACCTTAAGAGCCTCTGGTACATAACCATTCACTAATGACAAATTAATCATTTCCAAAATGGGGGTAATAACAATAGTAAATACTTCTTTAAACAATTTTGTCGGGATTGGATCCAACATACAAGTTAAAGGCTTAGATGAAGAAAATATTTTTGAAAGCTCAGAAGGGTCAACTGGAACTAGACACTTCAAACACAGATCAGGCTCCAGAGCCACATTCAGTAGCTCATTGCTTACTGAGGTAGTAGTTATGTTCGGCAGGATGCCATCAATTTTAGTTTTAATAGATTCAATTTTATCAATAAAGAATTCCATAAAGTCATTACAGCTAATAGTTGGAGTATTGGGTGATATAACAGAGTTTTCATTTCTCGTAAGTTTAGCAACTGTATTAAAAATAAACCTAGGATTGTTCTTATTCTCCTCTATTAGTAAATTAAAATATGCAGATCTAGCTTGGCACAGGGTCCTTTTATACAGAAGCGCGCTGTTTTTCAAGGATAAATAAGACTCCTCTAAAAGCGAAAACCGCCATTTCTTCTCCAATTTCCTGGTTTTTCTCTTCAAGGTACGAAGTTCTGAATTAAACCACGGGGCCAACCTCCTATGAGTAATCACTTTCCTTTTTTTGGGGCTTACGTTGTCTAATGTTGTACGCAATGAGGACGTAATACTACAAACAACAGCATCAATCAGTGTAGGGCATGAAATTAATTTGTTGCCCTCCACTGCGTTTCTCTGAAATACTGAAGAAATTTGAGGTGGAATGGATTCTTTGAAGGCTGTAACAGCATTGTCCGATAGACACCTACTATAAAGACATTTTCTTTCAGATTTTAAGTACTCGGGGAAAAAGAACCGAAAAGTTATCAAAAAATGGTCAGAGAGGAGAGGGTTATAAGGCCGCACTATAACTTTTTCACACTCAATGCCATAAGTCAGCACAAGGTCTAAAGTGTGACCAAGAGAGTGAGTAGGTGTTTGGATTTTTTGAGTGAAGCCAAATGCAGTCTAAAATGGCAGTAAAGGCTGCATTTAGACTGTCATTTTTGGTGTCAACATGAATGTTAAAATCTCCCACTATAATGATTTTATCAGTGTTTAAAACTTTTTCAGATAACAAAACTGAGATCTGATCTATAAATTCAGAGTAAGGAACTGGCGGATGATACAAAATAACAAACAGACGTGGTTTAATTCTTTTAGAGGTTGGATGCGGAAGGCTAAGGGTTAAATGTTCAAAAGAACCATAACTGTTAGTTGGCCTGGGATTAATTAATAAATCTGTTTGAAAAATGCTTCCAACTCCTCCACCTCTCCCAGTACTTCGAGGAATGTTAAAGTTTAAATAATTAGAGGGAGTTGATTTGTTAATACTAACATAATCCTCATGCTGCAGCCAGGTTTCTGTGAGACAAAGCAAATCAATTTGATTATCAAGAATTAAATCATTAACTAATAAGTGTCACATTCTGCCCTGTTGGCTGTGGTGTGTGAGGTATCCCACTTCTCTGCAGCACCTCCTAATCAGCTCCAACCTTCCACACCTGCTCACCCTCAGCTGCAGCTCACCACTGCTCGTCGGCCAGTCAGCATTTTAGCAGCAGTGTTTCCCTCATTCAGTGCCAGATTGGCATTGCAACATGCACTTCATTCCAGCATTGATTCTTGATTTAAATTCTCGGTTTCGACTCCAGCTTGCCTCTGACCACGTCACCTTGTCTCTGCCCCGACCTTCTGCCCATCCACGACAAGCCTTTTGTCTGTCCCCTTCGGATTTTGTTTGTTCGACTGATAACCAACCAAAGCGCTCACCAGCCTGCCCGCTTCCTGTTGGTGTCTGGAGCTTACTAAGGCCTGTCTTCTGCTGTCAGGTGAATTATCAGCATATTGCCAACGCTGTGAGGACTCACCAGTCTCCTTGTTTACTGTTGATGCCTGGAGTTAACCAAAGACTGTTTCCTGCTGCCAGTTAAATTAACTTCTTGTTGCTACGCCTAAAAATAAAGTAGTTTAATCTCTACCTGATGTTGTACTGCACTTGGGTCCTAAAACCAGTTCCTTCACAATAAGGACTTTGAGGATAGAGATCTGATGTTCAATAAGCCACACTTAATAGTTGTAAATTTTTGTTTCATCTGAGTAGTTTTTATCTTTGAGGTTTTCAGGATTAGCTCTTTTTAGATTGATCTTTAATCTATTTGGTTTTGGCCGTGGGCAAGACACCGTCTCAATGGGATGTTGGGTAGGTAACTGTAGAGAAGCCGCAGAGAGGAGTTCTAAACTACGACTCTGCTCTACAGTGATTGTTCCTAATACAATATTAATGCATGCAATGACAGATTTCGGCTGGTTTGATTTAATGAGTGGAAGTTCTGAGTGGAAATATCTTGTTGATACCAGAGCCCAGTGCAGAATTGATTGACAAGCATCAGACAATAGAAAGGCAACATGACCTCAGAGAAGCAGTGGTCCCAACCAATGTTCTGTTATGATGGAGAGCAGAGCTCTCTTTGGGGCTGACACAATAGATGTCAGACTAGTCCACTGTTTAAATAATTGTGGCATTATGAGGAAATTACCTCGTTGTACGTTATGCTGTTATCAATGTGAGCTGTTTTCCGGCCCAATCCCGCTCTCATGTCTATCAGTTGCTTATCTTCTTTTGCCGTTTTTTTGTAATATTTTGGCAGTAAATAAAAAACTAAATCTAAAGGTTTTATCTTTTTCGCAGGGAACAGGCTTGTTTGAGGAAATTGTCATTTTCCTCTTCCCCTGTTGTAAAGTCCAGGAAAAGATCTGTTGTACAGAAATTTGAAGATAACCAATTATACTTTTTATTTCATTTCAAACATCACTTTGAAGACATTACCTAAGACAAGGTGGATAGTAGATTCAAAGAACCAAGGAGTAATTTAGACTTACATTGCATAATACAAAATAATAAAATACAAGGCCTATTTATTGACCCAGTTCTAGATTTTTTTTCACTTTAATAGTGAGTCAATTTTGATAGAGAGAAGGACCCAAGTCCCAAAAATGTTATATCTTTCCTGAGAGATTTACATTTAGATGATTAATTAGAGCAACAAAAAGTAATAGTATTTTATGCCATATCAAGTTATACAAGTGGAATTTCGGAAAACAAATGAAATAATAAATGCTTCAAAACTGAATTTACAATAAATAAAGTTGTCATTTACCTGCTCATTTCCATTTGGACAGATGGTTCACTTTGAGGTACCCTACAACTGTTGGATAACAGAATTTATTAGCATATTGCTATGATCAACGTATTCAAAGTATACATATTCATTAGGGCAACAGTTTATCCTCAAACCTGGCGTTCTGGTTGGTGAGGTCTACTCTTCCTCTACTTCGTGGTCTTTCAGTTAATAAATTAAGTAAGTGCCTTGCAGATTCAACAATAGCATCCTGACTACCCCTGTAGTCACAAAATTAATAAAAGACAAAGTAGCAGTTGAAAAAGGATCACTTTAAAATAAATGCACACTTTATGAGAATGATCACTTTTACTCAGGAAAACTCTGTGCTGTAGGGTTACCTTTCAGATATTAAAAAAGGACGCATGCTATGACCAGTGTCACCCTTCTTTCGTATGGTGGGATGGCCGGTGGAGTGATAGAAAGTATTTGGTAAAAAGTCTACTCAAGTACTGATTATAACACCTGATTTAATTTTCAAAATTTTCAGACCGCAAGAAATAAAGTTATATACAAATATGTATATGAAGGCTGGTTCCAGATCAAATTCACAACAGGGGCTAATAGTTAATGTTTTTTCATGGGGTTATTTACAAAAGTGTGAAAAAACCTGTAGTCCAGTACTACATGTTGATTATCCAACTGGTAATCAAAATTATTAAAATAATAGTGAAATAATACATTAAATGGCCACTGAACAATTATTACTAAAATATATCAATTCTGAATAAAACCTAAAAAAAGTCCTAACAATTTTTAATTGGGAAATATATACCGTTATTTTATTTGTATGATCTGTTCTTTAAATTTACTTATATTACTTATATTATCACGGCTCATACTATTATTCAATAAAGTTTTATCCATAATTAACATCTTAAGCGATAACTCAACCCACTGTAATTTGCTAAAAGCACAATAGGAAACTGAATCAATCAATAGCATCTCCTGAGGCATTCTCTACTTCAGGAGATGATTGAAGGATGAACAGACGCTGATTCTGGTTCTTTAGGTTCTAACGGGTCGACAGTGTTCCTCTGATCCTGTCCGTCTGAAATCATACAGAAGCACACTGCAACAATGGACACATTTTTAAAAAATTGCTTGCTTTCATCCTTACTGACACTGTTCAGCCTGTGATGTGCGTCTTCCATCTCACGTCTGTATCTTTGCTAGGACACGGTGGAGTATCAGTTCAGGGCGTTTTAAAAAGACGCAGGTTGAAAGCGGCCAATCACTGCTAAGCCCCTTTTGCACTGCACCGCTGAACCCTGGTCCAGGGCTTAGTGTCCGTCTCTAGGCAACCGTGATAATATCATTGGTCCGTAGGATTCTGGGGTCCTTAATAGCTCCCGCCACAATTTACCGCCACAATTTAGCTGACCTTTACATATCCTGTGTTTTACATTCATAATTATTGCTACACTAAATGTTTAAATGTGTGTGATAGACGTTACTGTCGGACATACAGAAATATGGAACAAATCGCTTCCCGTATACGGGGCGATTCCGTATTTTACAAAAAGGATGGCAATCCTACTCTGCTCTTCTCCCATTAAAATTGTAGAAACTATATCAAGTAAATCTACAGTTTGGTAGGTAACTGCTATTTTGGATGATGTTGTAATGACAATAAATGTATTAATTAATTCATAATTGAAGTCACTTAACAACACAGTAGATGAACAGGATTATAATTAATGTCGGAACTGTTCACAGCCCCTCCATGAAGCATAAGGCCGCCATATTAGCTCACTACATTAGCGGTAGCATCTCCTAAAAAATTAGGACTTTACTAAGACTGCCAGTCACAGTCTCACCTAAGACAACATAAAAACAACCCAGAATGTTGCCATGCATCAGTTCTCTTTAAAGATTCAAGTGGCATTTTTTTTCTTTTGTGGGCATAGTGTCCCTTATATGATAGTAAGCTGACAGGAAATGATCCATATGGAAGTAAATATGTGCCATTAGGATTTGAATAAAAAAGGCCTGTGAAATTTGAATGTTGTAAATTGAAAGATAAATCTCCGGCCCAGTCTCAGGTTGCAGACTGCAACAGGATTTCCTCCAGAATGATCCTGTATTTGGCTCCATCCATCTTCCTATCAATTTTAGCCATCTTCCCTGTCCCTGCTGCAGAAAAACAGGGCCACACCATGATGCTGCCATCCCTATGCTTGACAATGGGGATGCTGTGTTCAGGGTGATGAGCTGTGTTGCTTTTACGCCAAACAGAACACTTTGCATTGTGGCCAAAGAGTTTAATTCTGGTTTCATCTTACCAATTTGGTGTATCTCCCAGATGGCTTGTGGCAAACTTTAAACTACAGTTTTCATGGATATGTTTGAGAAATCGCTTTCTTCTTGCCAGTCTTCCATAAACACCATATTTGTGCAGTGTCCAACTTATTGTTGTCCTATGGACAGATTCTCCCACCTCAGCTGTAGATCTCTGCAGTTCATCCAGAGTGATCGTGGGCTTCTTGGATGCATCTCTGATCTTGCAGCGTGTTACGTGTGTCCAGAGAAGAGTTTTTAGAGCGCTTTGGGCGTCAGAGGCATCAGACGCCTCAGATGAAATTGAAAAATGAAAGTTCATCCCAACATGTGAAAAAACCTAAATGCATGTGATCGTTTAACAGACACCAGAACAAAACAGGACTAAACATATGATGGAAAAATTTATTCTACAGCTAATTAGAACACAGGTTTTTACAAAATAGAGATGTACAGATATATCTGTTACAAGCGTTTTGTTTCAAATTGTAACTTATTTACCTGGGTTTCTACATTCCCAGACATAATCTGCATATGTACTAAGCCAATTTCAATCAAACAGCCCTCTGTGTGAGACATAACAGTTACTGTTGTTGTTAAAGTTATTACTAGCATGGAAAACTATGTGAACTAGGACCTCTTTGCCTTCAAGCATCATCTGGTTGCTTATAACAAAAAAAGTTATTTTTCTGGTTGCAGTCTCTGATGCCAAATAAGGATTTGCTGTTGTTCTCCAAAACACCACATCTGACAGCAGGGCATTTTGGCATGTCCTGGTACTGCACCTGTTCTCCAGTTACCCATAACCACTCCCCACCCAGAAAGCGCAGACCTGTCCAAACCTACCAACATGTAAAAGAGAAATATCCACATAAATAGTAATATGCAATTCTCCAATAAGCTTTGATAAAAACATTTTTATAAACAGCCTCTTGAGGCTATTTTCAGAATTTTTTTGCTCTGAAGAGTGTAGTTTCTTTGCCATAATGAGGCACAGCTGAGGCTTAGATAAGGCCTAAGACAAGTGCAGGAGATGTTTCTGTTGCGCAAACATAATAATGTTTTCTCCTCTTTGAGTTTAAATAAATCCTGAAAGAATTATAAAAGTCATCTTCAGTATGAGTTCAAACGTTAACATTATAAATACAATCATTAACATATCTTACAGAAGTGGTTTCAAGTAGTTGAGAATTTTGAATCAAGGATTAAATATCTATTGCCATGTTCATACCCACTGTGAAAGTGAAGCAGATATATTTCAAACAAGGTCTGACAAACATTTGATTAGATTTGATAGCTATTGGATATTAACTTCTTGAATTAAAAGATTACTGAATAATACATTTTTGATTCAGACTTTTATTCTTGGTAATTGAAACTGATTAGCTTTTTCTTATTTTGTCATAAGTATTAGCTGAATCTTTTAATTATGTTTCCAATCAATAGTGTCTGAACAACTATATGAAGATACATTACTAATTTACTACTGACATGTTCTTATCTGTAAATTAAGATTTTACAGATTTATATTCAAATACGGTGTTTTTATGATACCTGTCACCTTATTGGTGCCCTGCATACACGGTTAACATGCACTACAAAACCGAAAATAAGTTGTTGACAGTACAGGATAGAAATTTAACCCACCTCATGAGTAGTAGCGTGTTTTGCTCTTTCTCGTGCATAGTTGTGGTCATCATTATTGATCAGGGAGACCAGGTTGTAGCTGTTTCTTTCCTTCAAAGACCTGCAGTGTTCTAAGGCTTCCTCCCACGTCTTATTCTCCTTTACTAGAATGAGGGCCTCGTCATAACACAGGTAACTATGGGAATAATCACAGTTTCTTGCCCTCCATTTGCGTAATGGAGGGTACTGAACAGCACAATTTCCATAATCTTTTGGTTCTGTAAACAAAGAAGGACACAGGATGAGATTTTTTTTATCACACATGGACGTCAATAACAAATGTCATCAATACTAGGTGTGTTACCCTATCATACAGCCCCCCCCCGAAAGAAATGAAAGTCACTGGATTTATATTGGTTGTCATCCCAGTCATTTTATTCATTCATTAATTTCAGTCCAACAAGCCTTAATTACAATTTACAAATTACAAATCTGGTAACAAGTTACTGCTAAGTAATTATTCTTATTAAAATAAAATAATTATTTATGTTGGTTTGCGTTCGGACAAAAAGAAAACCTCAACTGACATGGTATAGTATTTATTTTTACCTTAAGCTTAGACGAGAGTTGGATTGTGGGGGCATAGGTTCACAAGACAGAAGCTCAAAGCCTTATTGGGAAATAAAAACTGCTAAAAACTTCTAAAAATAGATGTTTCTTAACAAACCAGCAAGACAAAGGGCCACATTTCCCTCCACAGTTTTAACCAACAAGCTGTTAAACCTGACACATATGGGCCAAATCAAGCCAGCCATAACATATCAGTCAGTATGTCTATGGACGGAGGGGCAAACGCCAAGACACAGGGACCTGTTTTGGTGTCTTTTGGAATGTGTCTTTCCTTTTCGTGGATGCATTGATTCTAATGGCTTCATCAGCTCAGGATCTATACCTCACGCTGAAACAGTTTATAGTACAAAGTGGCTAGGATGGAAATCGGTGCCTCCAAATCAGAGGTCATCGTCTTGAGCCAGAAAAGGGTTGAGTACCTTGTCCGGGTAAGGGGGAGATCCTGCCTCAACTGGAGTAGGTCAAGTATCTTGAGGACTTGTTCACAATTGAAAAAATATGAAATGGAAGGGACTATGTTTCTAGGTTGGCCTGGAAATGCCTTGGGATTCCTCTGGATGAGCTGGGGAGAGGGAAGTCTGGGTCTCCCTGCTTAGCGTGCTTCAACCGCAAACCTGACTTTGGATAAGCGGAAGACAATAGATGGATTGATGGATAAATGGATGGATGGATGGATTTAGTTTAATTTATCTGCACACTTACATAAGAAAAAAAAGTCTATCCTAGCAATGGCAATGAAGTGATTCAGATTATTTTTATTTATTTATTTATCATTTTATATTTCACAATGACCTTAAAATACAATTCATTAATTAATTAGATTCATTAATTTTATTAAATAACACAATGCCTAAAACTGACAGAAAAACATCAACCATTGTTGTTCTGCTTACCATCAAGATCCCAGTTGAAAAAGGTGGCATTGTCATCTCCTCTGGACCATTTCCAGCTTCTAGCATTACTCTCACGATACAATCCAATCCAGCCCTGGCCACTAGAAAAAGCTTGCATTTCTTTTTCATTTCTGATGGTGATCAGGTCAGTGTGTGTCTGTCTGCAGGCAGACTGTGCCTTTTTCCAAGTCACAAGCGTACTATAATGTTTAAACTTTAGAGTGTTGAGGTTTGTTTGTTGGCTCATGACCGGGTGAACGGTAACTACCAAGAGGACAAAGATGTTGATGATCCAAATCATGTCACTGAAGGCCATCTGAACACCTGCAGTCAGATATGAATGTTATTGTCACTGTGAGATTTCTATTGTTTGTTGAAGGATGGGGGCAATATTTTATAAAGAAAAAATAGAAAATACAATGTTTCTGACATTTTCTGAATGTGTTATTATGACTGACACCTATTTGTATGTTTGTTTACTCTTTCAGTTGGTGTCTTTGTAAGTTTGATGCATTAAGTTTTTGAGTCTGACATGGTTAGTCTTTTAGTTGTGAAATCAAAACACCCATCTCTTACTATAAAGCCTGTAAAATTTCCCAGTGTATCTTCAGCATAATTTATATTTTCTAACTATCCTGTCAGGAGAGTCAATTACAATTAATAACACTAGGTGTTCCTAAAAAGTTTTTTTTGACCAATACTCAGAACTCTTCGCTGGTGACAGTATAGTAGTATTATACTGTTTACATAAGGCAAACAAACATGTACTCTGAATAAACCTACTATGACAATGATGGATTTAGAAGGATGGCATAACATAAATCTCCAAACATATTTAACAAAACAGCAATATGTAATATATAGAATATACTGAAGGTCCACTAAATATGAAGTACAAATGTGAAGTACATTTGTATTCATTAAGTGTATTTAATAAAGAATAGAAAATAATGAAACAGTTTCAGTGTGCCAGTGTCAAAACAAAAGGCAACAAAGCATATACACAGATTACTATAACCATAAAGTTACCTGACTAAGAGCTATAAAATCCAGCAGGAAAAACTGGAGTTATAAATTAGAAAAGTAACCCCAGAATGGATAACTTTAAATTTATTACTGATTGAAAATGGCATAATCATACTAAAAATCATAAACAAACAAACAAAAAAGAAAAACATAGTCTCTTTTATTTAGTGAGTGAGCAACAAATGAGACTGACATCTTTGAAGCCAACTATATATGGAAACCCAAAAGTATACAAATAGAAAATGCTGACATTATCTGCTCGACCAACATTAGACCTCAATTTGAAAAACATGAAAACAATAATCTCAGTGACTGCTCTTCCTTTCTCAACACATCAATGAAACTACAATTAGCAATACATTAAATTGAAGTACATTTCCCTATTTTAATGTCTCCATACTGGTTAGTTGATGCCATTGCAGAAATCACACAAGGAAAAGGAGAAACAAAGTCATTATTCTATTTTCATTCAAACTTCTGTGTAATTCCACATTAACTGGATCAAGAAAACCTCTGGAAATAATTGCCAAAATTTTTTATAAAACCCTTATATTTTAAAATATACAATTTATTTTTCTAGAAACTGCTAAACACTGTTTATTTCATACCACTCTGTACTTCTTTTACTTATTTGGTTTATTTATTCAATTATTTTGTAAACCAAAGGCTGTTTATCATGTTTGTTTGTACTTGCCGTTTGCCTTCTGAATAATAATCAGTAAATACACCACCACACACATGGAAAGGTAACTTTCACTTGTAACAGAAACTCATATATATATATATATATATATATATATATATATATATATATATATATATATTCAAGAGAAACGCTTGCATGTCCAAAATCCTAAATAATCCATCTGTACTCACCTCAGGCTGTAGAAGAAGCAATATTGAAGCCCCGTTTCTGGTTATAATGATTCTATGTGGTTGGATGCAAGAAAAACTCCACCAAGCAGTCACAGAACTGCCCTTAACAGATATGCAGATTAACACTCTTACACCAATCACGAAGTTGCCTCTATAGCTTATTTTTTCTAATTTCTCTTTTGCACCTCTAAATAATCTTTTTATAGTGCTGTTCACACAGTGCTTTATGTAAACAGCCAACTTGCAGATATATTTATAATTTATTTATTTATTTATTTCAGTTCATAGTAAATACAAAAGGGTTGGAAAATGGATGTTTGGATACATTTAATTTGTTAAGGTTGTTGGAAGCACTGTTCCATTGCACCAAGAAAATCATGGGTTTACTACTGGTCCCAGGTTTTATTGGAAGAAGTTTGCAGTTTCTCCCAATTCCAGCATGGGACCTCATTTGGAACTTTGGCTTTGTCAAAAACTTAAAAGCTAGTTTTAGTTATTATGTTTGAATGTAATATTTTTGGGTGTTTTTAGTTAAATAAATACCATTGGAGTTTTCTTTCAAACAGCAATGTGTTTCTCAAAGGTCAAATTGAATAAAGTAAATTTGAATACCATCCTCCAACAACCAAGAACATTCAAATTTTGTTTATTCTTTAAGCCTTACAGGAGACAGCATTTGTTAAACAGATAAATGTCCCCATTGCATCTTTGGCTTTAGGCATATTGTGTTTCCATCTGTGGCCAAATTCTACAAACTTGCTTTGGACTCTCTTTTCATCCTGCTAAAAAATTTGCATCTTTGACATTTGTTTAGCTTGTAGAATTTATTAATTTGTAAGATGTATTGAAAGATGTAAGGTGCATTTGGTCATCGCTAAAATTAAAAGTAATAAAATTTCCTTGTTAGCAAAAAAAAATCACATGATTACTTTTTTAGATGAGTCATTATTTCCTTATTACAGAATTTAATAGTTCTTCAAAAACACCTATTGTGATCCAGTAGCTTTTTACTGATTTTAGTTTAGTAGAGGAAGAAGTACTTTACACATTATTCTATGTATTCACGATGCTACTAAAAATCAAAATTAGTTAATGTAATACTACTTAGTACATCTTTAATACTTACTGGGTATTAATTGTGTCATGATCCGTGTTTTGGTTTGGTTCAGTTTGTTGTTGTTTTCATTATTTATATTTAGTTATTGCTTTGTTTGGGTTATTTTCTAGTTTTGTTAAGTTTTGTTAGTGTTCTCTAGTTTCTTCCTTCACTCTCTGTTCTCTCTTTCTCCCTGTGTGTGTGTGTGTGTGTTCCCTCATCTGTTTTCAATCATCATTCAAATCTGTTCTCAATCATCTAATCATCTTCTCAACCAATCCAACCCCGGTTCCTCCATGCTTAAGCCACATTCATTCATTCACTCACCACTGGATTGTCTGCTTATTTCGCTCCTCGTCTCCCTGTTTCATCTCTGGATGTTCATCCACGTCTCCTGTAAGCCCCCTCTCCTGCTCGCTTAGTTTTCTGTCCTGTCTCTTCTCATTCTTTATCTCCCCTAGTCCCGTCCTGTAGTTCACTGTTTGTTTTGGTTCCGCGTTGTTCCGTTTTCCACTTGCCCTAGCTCCTGTTTATGTTCCGTTTTCATGTTTATGTTAATTATTCTTCCCCCAGCTTCCCCTCAGCTTCCTGAGCTAGTTGCTGGAGAGGATCTCAGCCTCCCAGGCTATCGCTCCAGGAGGAGCCTGCCAGAGAGTTTGTGCCCCAGGAGGAGCCTGCCAGAGAGTTTGTGCTCCAGGAGCAGCCTGCCAGAGAGTGTGTGCTCCAGGAGGACCCTGCCAGAGAGTTTGCGCTCCAAGAGGAGCCTGCTACACGATCTGAGCCTCAGATTGGTCTTTCACCCCCAGAGACAGCTGTTAATCAGCTGCCTCCTGACAGAGGATTTGAGCTGGTTACCGACGGGGTCCGCCAGGGTCCGCCTCAAGCTCCTACTACTACGGAGGGTCTGGGGTCTTCGTCGGGAGCGCTCTGTCGCCGCCATCTGCGGCCTTCGTCGGGAGCGCTCTTTCGCCTTCGTCTGCGGCCTTCTTTGAGAGTGCTCTGTCGCTGCCATCAACGACCTTCACCAAAAACTCTCCAACGTCGGCGCTTTCCTGGGAGCTTCTCCTGTCTCCTGCCTTCGCCAGGCATGGGGACTGTGGTCTGGCGCAGAGGACCGTCCACAGTTGGAGCTGCACTTTGCCACCGTCCTGCCGGTGTGCCTCTAGATCTTTGTGCCTCTAGTCATCGTCCTGCCGGACGCCCTCCATGTCTTGATGCCTCTAGTCCTCGTCCTGCCAGATGCCCTCCAAGTCTTGGTGCCTCTAGTCGTCGTCCTGCCAGACGCCCTCCAAGTCTTTGTGCCTCTAGACGTCGTCCTGCCGGACGGCCTCCACATCTTCGTGCCTCTAGTCGTCGTCATGCAGGACCCCATCCAGATCTTCGTGGTTCTCGTCGTCGTCCTGCCGGCCGCCCTCCGGATCTTCGTGGTTCTCGTCGTCGTCCTGACGGGCGACTTCCGGATCTTTGTGGTTCCCGCCGTCATCATGTCGGACGACATCCAGATATTCTGGGTTTCCGCCGTCGTCCTGCCGGACAATCTCCAGGTCTTCGTGCCTCCTGTTGTCGTCCTTCGGCACAATCTCCGGATTTTCGTGCCTCCTGTCGTCGTCCTTCGGGACGACCTCCGGCTCTTCGTGCCAACATCGGGATCTTCGTGCTTTACATCATCCTCCGGGACGCCCTCCGGAGCTTCTGGAAGCTTGCCGAACGGCCTTCGCTGGACTCTCGCCGCTGTCCGGGACATCCTTTGCTGGACTCTCGCCGCTGTCCGGGACGGCCTTCGCTGGACTCTGGCCGCAGTCCGGGACGGCCTTCGATGGACTCTCGCCGCCGGCCGGGACAGCTTTAAATGGACCATGTCCTTTAGTTGGTTCTTGTTGGTTTTGGTTCTGTTATCTTTTTGGTCATTATTCCGCTCTTGATGTCTGTTTTCAATCATCATTCACATCTGTTCTCAATCATCTAATCATCTTCTCCACCAATCCAACCCCGGTTCCTCCATAGTTAAGCCATTTTCATTCATTCAGTCACCGCTGGATCGTCTGCTGATTTCCCTCCTTGTCTCCCTGTGTCATCTTTGGATGTTCATCCACGTCTCCTGTAAGCCCCCTCTCCTGCTCGCTGAGTTCTCTGTCCTGGGTCTTCTCATTTCTTTATCTCCCCATGTCCCGACCTGTAGTTCCCTGTTTGTTTACATTCCGTGTCTCAGTTCTGCAGTTTTCGGTTTCCCATGCTTCCCCCCTCGTGATTATTATTGTTGTTATTTTGTCTGCTAGTTTACTTCCCCCTTCCCGTGTTCTTTAGTTGGTTTGTTTATTAGATTGTTGTGTTTATTTACATTTGTAGTTCCCGTGTCTCGCTTCAGTTCTCCGCTTTGTTTACGTTTGTAGTCCCCGCGTCTCGCTTCAGTTCTCCGCTTTGTTTACGTACCGCGTTGTTCCGTTTTCCACTTTGCCCTTGCTCCTGTTTATGTTCAAGGAATCAAGGAATCAAGGAATTTTATTTGTCATCACATCACATGTGGTACATGAGGTGGGACGAAATTCTAATCCCCCGGTCCAGTTTACACCCTGATAGCAATTTAAAATACTTTAATAAATTATAAGACCTCTGCGAGAATAGGATTGAACACAGAATCTACAATATGGGACTTCGGACATAGCAGCAATGTTCCGGTTCATGTTTATGTTCATTATTCTTCCCCAAAAATAAATTAGTTCTTTCCGCAATTCCACTTCTGCTCGAGTCATTGATCTTTACGTGACAAATTGTTATTCTTATCAACTGACTGACAGCTCTGTTAGACTTTAAGTTCAATTTTTCAGTGTTAATGTTTTTTCCCAGTTTGTCCAATTGGAGTCGCCCAAGTATCTGCCTGGCTGGAGCGCCTCAGCGACTCTGGTAATTAACTGATTACCAGAGTCGCATAAGATGAGCGGTGGACCAGAGACACTCCGCCTGAGTGTTTGTTGCTATCGGTAACGTTCTACCTCATAGCCAGTTTCTTTATTGCTTCCTTTCGATTTATTGTAATTTCTCTCGTAGGCAGCCTTGTGCCTACAAACTAAAGTTCATTCACCTCTTGTGTGCTCAATCCAGGTTAATTTCTCACACTTCAGGAACAACACCACCTTTCAGTGAACTCTTCTGGTTTCAAGCTTCCACGCTTGTCTGCCCGCTCCAACGCCTCAGGAAATCCATCTCTTCCCACCTCTGGACAACCACCACCTCTGGATCCCGTCCACACCTTCAGTCTGCTCGCTCCTCCCTGGCGGACCACCTAATCTGTTCAAAGTAAGATCTTTTCAAATCAGAATTCTCCTCCTCACGGCTTCAACTCACCTCTCCTGCCGCCTCTCTTCAGTGCTCCTGGTTCCCCGTGTCGGTTCATCATCCGTTCAATGAACATTATTTTCCTTACTACCGATCTCCTGAGAGTTTCCTGTGCATGTGGGTCAATCGGCTAAAAATCATTATGACACAATTGTGTTCATTTTATTTATCTAGTGCCAGTTTAAAAAACTTTCTAGAGGCAAACATCCATCCATCCATTCACCAATCCATGCAGCCATCCATCCATTGGTTGTGGAGGTCTGCTGGTGCCTATTTCCGGCTAGCATCGGGCAAAATGCATTTATACATTTTAAGAAAATCAATTTAAAGATTACAACCTGAGTAAACCCAGCAGATTGCATTGAGTCATTCACTTGCAAAATTTACTCTTCCTAGATCATACCAGAGGTGATAGCCTGCGTTGTGTGCTTGACTTTACATAAATCTCTCATACTGAGGGTCAGTATGAGTGATCATCGAAACCAGGGGTCAGTATGAGTGATCATCTACCATGACCGACTGGGGTTTGACAAAATATCAAACAAGTAGAAACAGACAAAACTGAAAAAACTAAAAAGTTACTTTAAATCATTGGATTTACCCTACTTATACTATTATGATAAAAAAATATTTAAACCACTTCGAATTAACTAATATTACATACATTGTTTTGTCACATCTGTCACACCATGAAATTTTTGTCGCATATGTCAGCTTTATCCCAAACTCCAAAAACATAACTGTTACATAACTGGTTAAATGGTTTCCCTAAACTTTTGTATTTCAAAGTATGCACATTTATTTACCAAGATAGAATAGAATAGAATTCCTTTTATTGTCATTATACTCATTGTACAACGAGATTGGAAATCAACTAGCCTTACAGCCACACCAAACAATTAAAAAACGCGATTCCTAACTACCAACCACTGATCTAACACCTACCTAATAACAAAATTACTACTAACATTATGAATACCAAAGAATACAATGACATAGCCAATTAATGTATGATAAGGAAACAAACAAACATGGGACAACTTATGTTTGAATCATACAGACGTGAAGGAGAAACACAATACAATGGAGTAAGGACGGACCAGACCTTATAGACAGTTGATAAAGACAACCCCAGGGAGGACACTGATACTGTACCCACGTCTGAGGAGTGGGGAATGTCTAATTACTAACTGAGGGGTCATAATCTAACCTTGTGGTAAAGCTCGCACTAGGGGATTGACATCAATGGTTGGAGGACGCAGCCAATTCAACCTCTGATCCCACACCGCCCTCCACTTGCGTTTTTGCTTTGGTACCCTAAGAAATCAAAGGAATGTTCAACAACAAATTTCAGAGAAAACCACCAATCATAAAGATGCTCTTGATCATTACACAGCCATTAGGGGTTTAAGGCACGGGCAGCACAAGCGCTTTGGGAAAAAAAGCACTACAACAAGTTTATATTTTTTATGTGTCATATCAAAGTCTGTGTGGGTCAAATTGCGCCCCCTCCAAGCTGCAGCTGCAGGCGTCCTAATCGCTGAAAAGGTACGATAAACCTGGATAGGAGAGGGCGCAGGGGACAATTCCTCTCTCGTCTCCCCCAAGTTAATCGAACGAGGTTTGGAGGTCCACTGTTTAAATGTGTTAGTCAGTCACAACATGACTTTCTTCCATATAAGCATAATTCATAATTCATTCCTGCACGTTTTTTATATAAATTGTAAAATGGTCAAATAAAAATAAGTAACAAAAAGTGATTATATGGTCACCAAGGTGAATTGGTTTAGTCTTGAATTCTAATCGTGATTGACAGTGTTGGGGAATGGTAAATCTGTTGGTCGTCTAGTGGCAAATAAACAGAGATGCACAGTAAAAGGTAAAAGGGATCAGGTACCCAATAAAAAAAAAAGAACTAAGATGGCGGCACGCAGTAGTGCAGCAGCTTCTCACGCTCCTAGTGAACACCCTGATTTAAGTAGTTTTTACGTCGGTTCCGAGCCCAAACTCATGCGCCTCATGCGTATGAGTTATGGTAGGACTGAACTTTGTAGGTTTAAGGACAGTTTGGTTAGCAAAAAAATAACATCCAAGCAAAACTGGGCAGACTACAGCTCCTCCGGACTTCGGCGTGGGGGAGCAGAGCGCTGCAAACAAAGGGCCAGCGGAGGCGATGCAAGCGGCGGCAGAAGAGGGGGAAGCGCGGCGGCGTGCTAGCCAAGCTAAAGGCTAATGCTAACCGACCCCCGATTCCGTCACTTTTCCTGTCCAACGTCCGCTCTTTGGACAACAAGCTGGACCTGCTGCGGCTGAGGATCAGTGCTTGTGAGGACATGAGGAACTGCGCGGTGATTTGTCTCACAGAAACCTGGCTGAACGACTCCATGCCGGACTCAGCCTTCCAACTCGCCGGCCGGCAGCTCTTCCAGGCTGGTGCACAAACTGCGTGTTGGAACACAGCCTCTGCTCCGAGGCGACAGAACAGCTGACTGTGAAGTGCAGACCTCACTATCTGCCATGGGAGTTTACGGCTGTGTTCGTTGTTGCTGTTTACATAGCGCCGGATGCTAATGCTAACATTGCGCTGAAAAAACAAGCACCCGGAGGCGTTCTACGTGGTAGCGGGGGATTTTAACCATGTAGAACTGACGAACAGCCTGCCGAAGTTTAAGCAGCATGTGAACATTACAACACGTGGAAATAACACGCTGGACCGTGTTTACACCAACGTAAAAGACGCATACAGAGCCTTCCCCCGCCCCCACCTCGGGCTCTCCGACCACATTTCCGTAATGCTGGTGCCTGCATACCATCCCCGGCTGCGACGCTCCAGACCCACACAGAGGACCATCACTGTGTGGCCCAGTGACGCCGACGCCGTGCTGCAGGACTGCTTCGGCTGCACAGACTGGCAGGTCTTCAGGGAGCCTAATGAGTACGAGGGGGAGCTGGACCTGGAGGACTACACATCTGCTGTTCTGGGGTACATCAGCAAGCGTGTGGAGGATGTCACCACCACCAAGACTGTGACTTGCTACCCGAACCAGAAACCCTGGCTGAATGCAGAGGCACGTTCTCCGCTGAAAGCCAGGGATGCTGCGTTTAGGTCTGGTGACTCACAAGAGCTCAAGAGGGCAAGAAGAGAGAGTCAAGAGTCAAGAGTCAGTTTATTTATATAGCGCCAATTTACAACAGATGTCGTCTCAAGGCACTTTACAAAAAATCAATTAAAATCAAGGATACATTCTAACAAATCAATTTGAAAAAGTTTCCAATCTAAGGAACCCCAGCAGATTGCATCGAGTCATTGACTTGCAGCATTCACTCCTCGGAATCAGCAGGCAGAAACAATGGCTTGTGTTCTCGTTGACTTTACAGCAATCCCTCATACTGAGCATGCATGTAGCGACAGTGGAGAGGAAAAACTCCCCTTTAACAGGAAGAAACCTCCAGCAGAACCAGGCTCAGTACAAGCAGCCGTCTGCCACGACCGACTGGGGGTTTGAAAAGACAGTAAGCTAAATTAGAAGCACAGGATACTGAAATAAAAGAGTTTATAGCAGCATTTGTAGAACGTCACTGGAAGCATCTCAGCCCATGTTCTCATCCAAGAAGCTGTCTCAGCTAACAGAACGCCAGCCCAGGTGTGGTTACTATGGAGAGAAGAACACTGAGAGAAAACAAAAGGTTAATAAGGTTGAAATAACGGTAACTAAGTAGATTGGACAAAGGAAGAAAATAGCAGAGAGAGAAGTGGTCAGATTGTCCTCCAGCAGTCTAAGCCTATAGCAGCATAACTATAGAAAAACTCAAATAACTTAACCCTATAGAGTGAGACATGAAGAAGGTAGAGCAAAGGAGAACCGTGTTTCAAGACTGAGTTCCTCCCCCAACCGGATTAGGCTGTCTTCTCTACCTCTTCCTAACTATAAACTTTATCAAACAGGAAGGTTTTAAGCCTAGATTTGAAACTAGACAGGGTGTCTGCCTCACGGACTAAAGCTGGAAGCTGGTTCCACAGGAGAAGAGCCTGATAACTGAAAGATCTGTCTCCCATTGCTCTTTTACAGATTCTAGGAACCACCAGTAAACCTGCAGTCTGAGAGCGAAGTGCTCTGTTTGGGACATAAGGAATAATCAGATCTCTGATATACGATGGAGCTTTATTAGTGAGGGCTTTATATGTCAAAAGAAGAATCTTAAAATCTATTCTAGGTTTGACAGGGAGCCAATGAGAGGAAGCTAAAATTGGGGAGATATGATCTCTCTTTTTAAGCTTCATCAGAACTCTTGCTGCAGCATTTTGGACCAACTGTAGACTTTTAATTGCATTTTGTGAACTTCCTGCTAATAAAGAGGATTCAAGGATTCAAGGATTCTTTATTTGTCATTCTACATACATGATGGTACATGAAGTGGAACGAAATTACGTACTCACGGTACTATTCCACCCAAGAGCTAATATTAAAATAGGTAAAATAAGTTAAAAAAATTAAATTAAATTAAAATAAATAAAATTGAAGTAAAGTAAGTAAAATAAATAAAATAAGAATATACGGTATTAAAGTGCGGGTATTGTAGTCCGTGCAGTGGTTTGTTCAGGATGAGTTCAAGAGTCTAACAGCTTCAGGAATGAAGCTGTTTCTGAGACGGGTTGTTCTACACTTGATGCTCCGCAGCCTCCTGCCTGAGGGGAGCAGAACAAAAAATGAGTGTGCTGGGTGGGTAGGATCCTTCCTGATGCAGGTGGCCCTCTTTCTGCATCTGGAGGTGTAGATGTCTGGGATGCTGGGGAGGCTGACTCCAACAATCCTCTGTGCGATCTTCACCACCCTCTGCAGAGCTTTTCTGTCTGCAGCAGAGCAGCTTCCATGCCACACGTTGATGCTGGAGCACAAGACGCTCTCC
>JAVLVB010000263.1:760172-785788 GCA_032876305.1 Orestias chungarensis
CCTGTAATCTACCAAACTGACTGGATTCATCAGGATTTATAGATAAATACAGTTGTGTATCATCAGCATAACAGTGGAAATTAACACCATGCTGTCTGATGATTTTACCAATAGGGAGCATGTATATAGTAAATAGAATTGGGCCAAGTACAGAACCCTGTGGTACTCCACAAGTAACCTTATAATGCGGAGAAGATTTTTCATTTAGATGAACAACTGGGATCTATCAGACAAATATGATTTAAACCAGCCTAGTACTGATCCCCACAGTGTGTTCGAGCCTTTCAATGAGGACATTGTGATTGACTGTGTCAAAAGCAGCACTGAGATCTAACAGAACTAGAATAGACACGAGCCCATTGTCTGAGGCCATGAGAATATCATTTGTAACTTTAAGGTGAGCTGTCTCAGTGCAATGATGAGCTCTGAAACCTGACTGAAATTCTTCAAATAGGTCATTATTCCTCAAATGCTGTCTCAGTTGATTAGCAACAATTTTTTCAAGGATTTTAGATGAAAAAGGAAGATTAGATATGGGTCTGTAATTTATTAAGTCTTCTTGATCAAGAAAAGGTTTCTTAAGTAGGGGTTTTATTACAGCTACCTTAAGAGCCTCTGCTACATAACCATTCACTAATGACAAATTAATCATTTCCAAAATGGGGGTAATAACAATAGTAAATACTTCTTTAAACAATTTTGTCGGGATTGGATCCAACATAGAAGTTAAAGGCTTAGATGAAGAAAATATTTTTGAAAGCTCAGAAGGGTCAAATGGAACTAGACACTTCAAACACAGATCAGGCTCCAGAGCCACATTCAGTAGCTCATTGCTTACTGAGGTAGTAGTTATGTTCGGCAGGATGCCATCAATTTTAGTTTTAATAGATTCAATTTTATCAATAAAGAATTCCATAAAGTCATTACAGCTAATAGTTGGAGTATTGGGTGATATAACAGAGTTTTCATTTCTCGTAAGTTTAGCAACTGTATTAAAAATCAACCTAGGATGGTTCTTATTCTCCTCTATTAGTAAATTAAAATATGCAGATCTAGCTTGGCACAGGGTCCTTTTATACAGAGGCGCGCTGTTTTTCCAGGATAAATAAGACTCCTCTAAAAGCGAAAACCGCCATTTCTTCTCCAATTTCCTGTTTTTTCTCTTCAAGGTACGAAATTCTGAATTAAACCTGGGGGCCAACCTCCTATGAGTAATCACTTTCCTTTTTTTGGGGCTTACGTTGTCTAATGTTGTACGCAATGAGGACGTAATACTACAAACAACAGCATCAATCTGTGTAGGGCATGAAATTAATTTGTTGCCCTCCACTGCGTTTCTCTGAAATACTGAAGAAATTTGAGGTGGAATGGATTCTTTGAAGGCTGTAACAGCATTGTCCGATAGACACCTACTATAAAGACATTTTCTTTCAGATTTTAAGTACTCGGGGAAAAAGAACCGAAAAGTTATCAAAAAATGGTCAGAGAGGAGAGGGTTATAAGGCCGCACTATAACTTTTTCACACTCAATGCCATAAGTCAGCACAAGGTCTAAAGTGTGACCAAGAGAGTGAGTAGGTGTTTGGATTTTTTGAGTGAAGCCAAATGCAGTCTAAAATGGCAGTAAAGGCTGCATTTAGACTGTCATTTTTGGTGTCAACATGAATGTTAAAATCTCCCACTATAATGATTTTATCAGTGTTTAACACTTTTTCAGATAACAAAACTGAGATCTGATCTATAAATTCAGAGTAAGGACCTGGCGGATGATACAAAATAACAAACAGACGTGGTTTAATTCTTTTAGAGGTTGGATGCGGAAGGCTAAGGGTTAAATGTTCAAAATAACTATAACTATTAGTTGGCCTGGGATTAATTAATAAATCTGTTTGAAAAATGCTTCCTACTCCTCCACCTCTCCCAGTACTTCGAGGAATGTTAAAGTTTAAATAATTAGAGGGAGTTGATTTGTTTATACTAACATAATCCTCATGCTGCAGCCAGGTTTCTGTGAGACAAAGCAAATCAATTTGATTATCAAGAATTAAATCATTAACTAATAAGTGTCACATTCTGCCCTGTTGGCTGTGGTGTGTGAGGTATCCGACTTCTCTGCAGCACCTCCTAATCAGCTCCAACCTTCCACACCTGCTCACCCTCAGCTGCAGCTCACCACTGCTCGTCAGCCAGTCAGCATTTTAGCAGCAGTGTTTCCCTCATTCAGTGCCAGATTGGCGTTGCAACATGCACTTCATTCCAGCATTGATTCTTGATTTAAATTCTCGGTTTCGACTCCAGCTTGCCTCTGACCATGTCACCTTGTCTCTGCCCCGACCTTCTGCCCATCCACGACAAGCCTTTTGTCTGTCCCCTTCGGATTTTGTTTGTTCGACTGATAACCAACCAAAGCGCTCACCAGCCTGCCCGCTTCCTGTTGGTGTCTGGAGCTTACTAAGGCCTGTCTTCTGCTGTCAGGCGAATTATCAGCATATTGCCAACGCTGTGAGGACTCACCAGTCTCCTTGTTTCCTGTTGATGCCTGGAGTTAACCAAAGACTGTTTCCTGCTGCCAGGTAAATTAACTTCTTGTTGCTACGCCTAAAAATAAAGTACTTTAATCTCTACCTGATGTTGTACTGCACTTGGGTCCTAAAACCAGTTCCTTCACAATAAGGACTTTGAGGATAGAGATCTGATGTTCAATAAGCCACACTTAATAGTTGTACATTTTTGTTTCATCTGAGTAGTTTTTATCTTTGAGGTTTTCAGGATTAGCTCTTTTTAGATTGATCTTTAATCTATTTGGTTTTGGCCGTGGGCAAGACACCGTCTCAATGGGATGTTGGGTAGGTAACTGTAGAGAAGCCGCAGAGAGGAGTTTTAAACTACGACTCTGCTCTACAGTGATTGTTCCTAATACAATATTAATGCATGCAATGACAGATTTCGGCTGGTTTGATTTAATGAGTGGAAGTTCTGAGTGGAAATATCTTCTTGATACCAGAGCCCAGTGCAGAATTGATTGACAAGCATCAGACAATAGAAAGGCAACATGACCTCAGAGAAGCAGTGGTCCCAACCAATGTTCTGTTATGATGGAGAGCAGAGCTCTCTTTGGGGCTGACACAATAGATGTCAGACTAGTCCACTGTTTAAATAATTGTGGCATTATGAGGAAATTACCTCGTTGTACGTTATGCTGTTATCAATGTGAGCTGTTTTCCGGCCCAATCCCGCTCTCATGTCTATCAGTTGCTTATCTTCTTTTGCCGTTTTTTTGTAATATTTTGGCAGTTTATAAAAAACTAAATCTAAAGGTTTTATCTTTTTCGCAGGGAACAGGCCTGTTTGAAGAAATTGTCATTTTCCTCTTCCCCTGTTGTAAAGTCCAGGAAAAGATCTGTTGTACAGAAATTTGAAGATAACCAAATTATACTTTTTATTTCATTTCAAACATCACTTTGAAGACATTACCTAAGACAAGTTGGATAGTAGATTCAAAGAACCAAGGAGTAATTTAGACTTACATTGCATAATACAAAATAATAAAATACAAGGCTTATTTATTGACACAGTTCTAGATTTTTTTTTTCACTTTAATAGTGAGTCAATTTTGATAGAGAGAAGGACCCAAGTCCCAAAAATGTTATATCTTTCCTGAGAGATTTACATTTAGATGATTAATTAGAGCAACAAAAAGTAATAGTATTTTATGCCATATCAAGTTATACAAGTGGAATTTCGGAAAACAAATGAAATACAAAATGCTTCAAAACTGAATTTACAATAAATAAAGTTGTCATTTACCTGCTCATTTCCATTTGGACAGATGGTTCACTTTGAAGTACCCTACAACTGTTGGATAACAGAATTTATTAGCATATTGCTATGATCAACGTATTCAAAGTATACATATTCATTAGGGCAACAGTTTATCCTCAAACCTGGCGTTCTGGTTGGTGAGGTCTACTCTTCCTCTACTTCGTGGTCTTTCAGTTAATAAATTAAGTAAGTGCCTTGCAGATTCAACAATAGCATCCTGACTACCCTGTAGTCACAAAATTAATAAAAGACAAAGTAGCAGTTGAAAAAGGATCACTTTAAAATAAATGCACACTTTATGAGAATGATCACTTTTACTCAGGAAAACTCTGTGCTGTAGGGTTACCTTTCAGAAATTAAAAAAGGATGCATGCTATGACCCGTGTCACCCTTCTTTTGTATGGTGGGATGGCCGGTGGAGTGATAGAAAGTATTTCGTAAAAATTCTACTCAAGTACTGATCATAACACCTGATTTAATGTTCAAAATTTCTCAGACAGCAAGAAATAAAGTTATATGCAAATATGTATATGAAGGCTGGTTCCAGATCAAATTCACAACAGGGGCTAATAGTTAATGTTTTTTCATGGGGTTATTTACAAAAGTGTGAAAAAAACCTGTAGTCCAGTACTACATGTTGATTATCCAACTGGTAATCAAAATTATTAAAATAATAGTGAAATAATACATTAAATGCCCACTGAACAATTATTACTAAAATATATCAATTCTGAATAAAACACAAAAAAAGTCCTAACAATTTTTAATTGGGAAATATATACTGTTATTTTATTAGTATGATCTGTTCTTTAAATGGTGACTTATATTATCTCGGCTCATACTATTATTCAATAAAGTTTTATCCATAATTAACATCTTAAGCGATAACTCAACCCACTGTAGTTTGCTAAAAGCACAATAGGAAACTGAATCAATCAATAGCATCTCCTGAGGCATTCTCTACTTCAGGAGATGATTGAAGGATGAACAGACGCTGATTCTGGTTCTTTAGGTTCTAACGGGTCGACAGTGTTCCTCTGATCCTGTCCGTCTGAAATCATACAGCAGCACACTGCAACAATGGACACATTTTTAAAAAATTGCTTGCTTTCATCCTTACTGACACTGTTCAGCCTGTGATGTGCGTCTTCCATCTCACGTCTCTATCTTTGCTAGGACACGGTGGAGTATCAGTTCAGGGCGTTTTAAAAAGACGCAGGTTGAAAGCGGCCAATCACTGCTAAGCCCCTTTTGCACTGCACCGGTGAACCCTGGTCCAGGGCTTAGTGTCCGTCTCTAGGCAACCGTGACAATATCATTGGTCCGTAGGATTCTGGGGTCCTTACTAGCTCCCGCCACAATTTAACGCCACAATTTAGCTGACCTTTACATATCCTGTGTTTTACATTCATAATTATTGCTACACTAAATGTTTAAATGTGTGTGATAGACGTTACTGTCGGACATACAGAAATATGTAACAAATCGCTTCCAGTATACGGGGCAATTCCGTATTTTACAAAAAGGATGGCAATCCTACTGTGCTCTTCTCCCATTAAAATTGTAGAAACTATATCAAGTAAATCTACAGTTTGGTAGGTAACTGGTATTTTGGATGATGTTGTAATGACAATAAATGTATTAATTAATTCATAAATGAAGTCACTTAACAACACAGTAGATGAACAGGATTATAATTAATGTCGGAAGTGTTCACAGCCCCTCCATGAAGCTTAAGGCCGCCATATTAGCTCACTACATTAGCGGTAGCATCTCCTAAAAAATTAGGACTTTACTAAGACTGCCAGTCACAGTCACACCTAAGACAACATAAAAACAACCCAGAATGTTGCCATGCATCAGTTCTCTTTAAAGATTCAAGTGGCATCTTTTTTTTCTTTTGTGGGCATAGTGTCCCTTATATGATAGTATGCTGACAGGAACTGATCCATATGGAAGTAAATCTGTGCCATTAGTATTTGAATAAAAAAGGCCTCTGAAATTTGAATGTTGTAAATTGGAAGATAAATCTCCGGCCCAGTCTCAGGTTGCAGACTGCAACAGGATTTTCTCCAGAAAGATCCTGTATTTGGCTCCATCCATCTTCCTATCAATTTTAGCCATCTTCCCTGTCCCCGCTGCAGAAAAACAGGGCCACACCATGATGCTGCCATCCCTATGTTTGACAATGGGGATGCTGTGTTCAGGGTGATGAGCTGTGTTGCTTTTACGCCAAACGGAACACTTTGAATTGTGGCCAAAGAGTTTAATTCTGGTTTCATCTGACCAGTTTGGTGTATCTCCCAGATGGCTTGTGGCAAACTTTAAACTACAGTTTTCATGGATATGTTTGAGAAATCGCTTTCTTCTTGCCAGTCTTCCATAAACACCATATTTGTGCAGTGTACAACTTATTGTTGTCCTATGGACAGATTCTCCCACCTCAGCTGTAGATCTCTGCAGTTCATCCAGAGTGATCGTGGGCTTCTTGGATGCATCTCTGATCTTGCAGCGTGTTACGTGTGTCCAGAGAAGAGTTTTTGGAGCGCTTTGGGCGTCACAGGCATCAGACGCCTCAGACGCCTCAGATGAAATTGAAAAATGAAAGTTCATCCCAACATGTGAAAAAACCTAAATGCATGTGATCGTTTAACAGACACCAGAACAAAACAGGACTAAACATATGATGGAAAAATTTATTCTACAGTTAATTAGAACACAGGTTTTTACAAAATAGAGATGTACAGATATATCTGTTACAAGCGTTTTGTTTCAAATTGTAACTTATTTTCCTAGGTTTCTACATTCCCAGACATAATCTGCATATGTACTAAGCCAATTTCAATCAAACAGCCCTCTGTGTGAGACATAACAGTTACTGTTGTTGTTAAAGTTATTACTAGCATGGAAAACTATGTGAACTAGGAGCTCTTGCCTTCAAGCATCATCTGGTTGCTTATAACAAAAAAAGTTATTTTTCTGGTTGCAGTCTCTGATGCCAAATAAGGATTTGTTGTTGTTCTCCAAAACACCACATCTGACAGCAGGGCATTTTGGCATGTCCTGGTACTGCACCTGTTCTCCAGTTACCCATAACCACTCCCCACCCAGAAAGCGCAGACCTGTCCAAACCTACCAACATGTAAAAGAGAAATATCCACATAAATAGTAATATGCAATTCTCCAATAAGCTTTGATAAAAACATTTTTGTAAACAGCCTCTTGAGGCCATGTTCAGAATTTTTTTGCTCTAAAGAGTGTAGTTTCTTTGCCATAATGAGGCACAGCTGAGGCTTAGATAAGGCCTAAGACAAGTGCAGGAGATGTTTCTGTTGCGCTAACATAATAATGTTTTCTCCTCTTTGAGTTTAAATAAATCCTGAAAGAATTATAAAAGTCAACTTCAGTATGAGTTCAAACGTTAACATTATAAATACAATCATTAACATATCTTACAGAAGTGGTTTCAAGTAGTTGAGAATTTTGAATCAAGGATTAAATATCTATTGCCATGTTCATACCCACTGTGAAAGTGAAGCAGATATATTTCAAACAAGGTCTGACAAACATTTGATTAGATTTGATAGCTATTGGATATTAACTTCTTGAATTAAAAGATTACTGAATAATACATTTTTGATTCAGACTTTTATTGTTGGTAATTGAAACTGATTAGCTTTTTCTTATTTTGTCATAAGTATTAGCTGAATCTTTTTGATTATGTTTCCAATCAATAGTGTCTGAACAACTATATGAAGATATATTACTAATTTACTACTGACATGTTCTTATCTGTAAATTAAGATTTTACAGATTTATATTCAAATACGGTGTTTTTATGATTACTGTTATGAAATTTTTTTTTTTTTTCACAAACCTTATTGGTGCCCTGCATACACGGTTAACATGCACTACAAAACCGAAAATAAGTTAACAGTACAGGATAGAAATTTAACCCACCTCATGAGTAGTAGCGTGTTTTGCTCTTTCTCGTGCATAGTTGTGGTCATCATTATTGATCAGGGAGACCAGGTTGTAGCTGTTTCTTTCCTTCAAAGACCTGCAGTGTTCTAAGGCTTCCTCCCACGTCTTATTCTCCTTTACTAGAATGAGGGCCTCGTCATAACACAGGTAAGTATGGGAATAATCACACTTTCTTGCCTTCCATTTGCCTAATGGAGGGTACTGAACACCACAATCTCCATCATCTTTTGGTTCTGTAAACAAAGAAGGACACAGGATGAGATTTTTTTTATCACACATGGACGTCAATAACAAATGTCATCAATACTAGGTGTGTTACCCTATCATACAGCCCCCCCGAAAGAAATGAAAGTCACCGGATTTATATGGGTTGTCATCACAGTCATTTTATTCATTCATTAATTTCAGTCCAACAAGCCTTAATTACAATTTACAAATTACAAATCTGGTAACAAGTTACTGCTAAGTAATTATTCTTATTAAAATAAAATAATTATTTATGTTGGTTTGTCTTCGGACAAAAAGAAAACCTCAACTGACATGGTATAGTATTTATTTTTACCTTAAGCTTAGACGAGAGTTGGATTGTGGGGGCAGCAGTTGAGGGTTATAAAACTACTTAATGGCATAGGTTCACAAGACAGAAGCTCAAAGCCTTATTGAGAAATAAAAACTGCTAAAAACTTCTAAAAATAGATGTTTCTTAACAAACCAGCAAGACAAAGGGCCACATTTTCCTCCACAGTTTTAACCAACAAGCTGTTAAACCTGACACATATGGGCCAAATCAAGCCAGCCATAACATATCAGTCAGTATGTCTATGGACGGAGGGGCAAACGCCAAGACACAGGGACCTGTTTTGGTGTCTTTTGGAATGTGTCTCTCCTTTTTGTGGATACATTGATTCTAATGGCTTCATCAGCTCAGGATCTATACCTCACGCTGAAACGGTTTGTAGTACAAAGTGGCTAGGATGGAAATCGGTGCCTCCAAATCAGAGGCCATCGTCTTGAGCCAGAAAAGGCTTGGGTTCCTTGTCCGGGTAAGGGGGAGATCCTGCCTCAACTGGAGGAGGTCAAGTATCTTGAGGACTTGTTCACAATTGAAAAAATATGAAATGGAAGGGACTATGTTTCTAGGTTGGCCTGGAAATGCCTTGGGATTCCTCTGGATGAGCTGGGGAGAGGGAAGTCTGGGTCTCCCTGCTTAGCGTGCTTCAACCGCAAACCTGACTTTGGCTAAGCGGAAGACAATAGATTGATGGATAAATGGATGGATGGATGGATTTAGTTTAATTTATCTGCACACTTACATAAGAAAAATAATTCTATCCTAGCAATGGCAATGAAGTGATTCAGATTATTTTTATTTATTTATCATTTTATATTTCACAATGACCTTAAAATACAATTCATTAATTAATTAGATTCATTAATTTTATTAAATAACACAATGCCTAAAACTGACAGAAAAACATCAACCATTGTTGTTCTGCTTACCATCAAGATCCCAGTTGAAAAAGGTTGCATGGTCATCTCCTCTGGACCATTTCCAGCTTCTAGCATTACTCTCACGATACAATCCAATCCAGCCCTGGCCACTAGAAAAAGCTTGCATTTCTTTTTCATTTCTGATGGTGATCAGGTCAGTGTGTGTCTGTCTGCAGGCAGACTGTGCCTTTTTCCAAGTCACACGCGTACTATAATGTTTAAACTTTAGAGGGTTGAGGTTTGTTTGTTGGCTCATGACAGGGTGAACGGTAACTACAAAGAGGACAAAGATGTTGATGATCCAAATCATGTCACCGAAGGCCATCTGAACACCTGCAGTCAGATATGAATGTTATTGTCACCGAGATTTCTATTGTTTGTTGAAGGATGGGGGCAATATTTTATAAAGAAAAAATAGAAAATACAGTGTTTCTGACATTTTCTGAATGTGTTATTATGACTGACACCTATTTGTATGTTTGTTTACTCTTTCAGTTGGTGTCTTTGTAAGTTTGATGCATTAAGTTTTTGAGTCTGACATGGTTAGTCTTTTAGTTGTGAAATCAAAATACCCATCTCTTACTATAAAGCCTGTAAAATTTCCCAGTGTATCTTCAGCATAATTTATATTTTCTAACTATCCTGTCAGGAGAGTCAATTACAATTAATAAGACTTGGTGTTCCTAAAAAGTTTTTTTTGACCAATACTCAGAACTCTTCACTGGTGACAGTATAGTAGTATTATACTGTTTACATAAGGCAAACAAACATGTACTCTGAATAAACCCACTATGGCAATGATGGATTTAGAAGGATGGCATAACATAAATCTCCAAACATATTTAACAAAACAGCAATATGTAATATATAGAATATACTGAAGGTCCACTAAATATGAAGTACAAATGTGAAGTACATTTGTATTCATTAAGTGTATTTAATAAAGAATAGAAAATAATGAAACAGTTTCAGTGTGCCAGTGTCAAAACAAAAGGCAACAAAAGCATATACACAGATTACTATAACCATAAAGTTACCTGACTAAGAGCTATAAAATCCAGCAGGAAAAACTGGAGTCATAAATTAGAAAAGTAACCCCAGAATGGATAACTTTAAATTTATTACTGATTGAAAATGGCATAATCATACTAAAAATCATAAACAAAAAAGAAAAAGAAAAACAGTCTCTTTTATTTAGTGAGTGAGCAACAAATGAGACTGACATCTTTGAAGCCAACTATATATGGAAACCCAAAAGTATACAAATAGAAAATGCTGACATTATCTGCTCGACCAACATTACACCTCAATTTGAAAAACGGGAAAACAATAATCTCAGTGACTGCTCTTCCTTTCTCAACACATCAATGAAACTACAATTAGCAATACATTAAATTGAAGTACATTTCACTATTTTAATGTCTCCATACTGGTTAGTTGATGCCATTGCAGAAATCACACAAGGAAAAGGAGAAACAAAGTCATTATTCTATTTTCATTCAAACTTCTGTGTAATTCCACATTAACTGGAACAAGAAAACCTCTGGAAATAATTGCCAAAATTTTTTATAAAACCCTTATATTTTAAATTATACAATTTATTTTTCTAGAAACTGCTAAACACTGTTTATTTCATACCACTCTGTACTTCTTTTACTTATTTGGTTTATTTATTCAATTATTTTGTAAACCAAAGGCTGTTTATCATGTTTGTTTGTACTTGGCGTTTGACTTCTGAATTATAATCAGTAAATACAACACCACACACATGGAAAGGTAACTTTCACTTGTAACAGAAACTCATATATATATATATATATATATATATATATATATATATTCAAGAGAAACGCTTGCATGTCCAAAATCCTAAATAATCCATCTGTACTCACCTCAGGCTGTAGAAGAAGCAATATTGAAGCCCCGTTTCTGGTTATGATTCTATGTGGTTGGATGCAAGAAAAACTCCACCAAGCAGTCACAGAACTGCCCTTAACAGATATGCAGATTAACACTCTTACACCAATCACGAAGTTGCCTCTATAGCTTATTTTTTCTAATTTCTCTTTTGCACCTCTAAATAATCTTTTTATAGTGCTGTTCACACAGTGCTTTATGTAAACAGCTATCTTGCAGATTTATTTATAATTTATTTTATTTATTTCAGTTCATAGTAAATACAAAATGTAGCGTCCTCCTGCTAAATTTCAAGCATACTGTATGGAAGGAGGCACCAGCAGACCACCAAGGGTTGGAAAATGGATGTTTGGATACATTTAATTTGTTAAGGTTGTTGGAAGCACTGTTCCATTGCACCAAGAAAATCATGGGTTTACTGCTGGTCCCAGGTTTTATTGGAAGAAGTTTGCCGTTTCTCCCAATTCCAGCATGGGACCTCATTTGGAACTTTGGCTTTGTCAAAAACTTAAAAGCTAGTTTTAGTTATTATGTTTGAATTTAATATTTTTGGGTGTTTTTAGTTAAATAAATACGATTGGAGTTTTCTTTCAAACACCAATGTGTTTCTCAAAGGTCAAATTGAATAAAGTAAATTTGAATACCATCCTCCAACAACCAAGAACATTCAAATTTTGTTTATTCTTTAAGCCTTACAGGAGACAGCATTTGTTAAACAGATAAATGTCCCCATTTCATCTTTGGCTTTAGGCATATTGTGTTTCCATCTATGGCCAAATTCTACAAACTTGCTTTGGACTCTCTTTTCATCCTGCTAAAAAATTTGCATCTATGACATTTGTTTAGCTTGTAGAATTTATTTATTTGTAAGATGTATTGAAAGATGTAAGGTGCATTTGGTCATCTCTAAAATTAAAAGTAATAAAATTTCCTTGTTAGGAAAAAAAAATCACATGATTGCTTTTTTAGATGAGTCATTATTTCCTTATTACAGAATTTAATAGTTCTACAAAAACACCTATTGTGATCCAGTAGCTTTATACTGATTTTAGTTTAGTACAGGAAGAAGTACTTTACAGATTATTCTATGTATTCACGATGCTACTAAAAATCAAAATTAGTTAATGTAATACTACTTAGTACATCTTTAATACTTACTGGGTATTAATTGTGTCATGATCCGTGTTTTGGTTTGGTTCAGTTTGTTGTTTTCATTATTTATATTTAGTTATTGCTTTGTTTGGGTTATTTTCTAGTTTGGTTAAGTTTTGTTAGTGTTCTCTAGTCTCTTCCTTCACTCTCTGTTCTCTCTTTCTCCCTGTGTGTGTGTGTGTTCCCTCATCTGTTTTCAATCATCATTCAAATCTGTTCTCAATCATCTAATCATCTTCTCAACCAATCCAACCCCGGTTCCTCCATGCTTAAGCCACATTCATTCATTCATTCACTCACCACTGGATTGTCTGCTTATTTCCCTCCTCGTCTCCCTGTTTCATCTCTGGATGTTCATCCACGTCTCCTGTAAGCCCCCTCTCCTGCTCGCTTAGTTTTCTGTCCTGGCTCTTTTCATTCTTTATCTCCCCTGGTCCCGTCCTGTAGTTCACTGTTTGTTTACGTTCCGAGTTGTTCCGTTTTCCACTTGCCCTAGCTCCTGTTTATGTTCCGTTTCATTTTTATGTTAATTATTCTTCCCCAAAAATAAATAAGTTATTTTCGCAATTCCACCCCTGCTCGAGTCATTGATCTTTATTTGACAGAAAGATCCAGCCAAGATCGAGCAGAGATTCACCATCCCCCATCCGCACTTCCGCCTTCCGTCATGCCTTCTTCTCGTTCCTCCCGCCGCTCACCGACGCCCTGGCTTTTTCGGAGTTTTCAGCCGGGGCCGGGGGCTCAACACCTGTGAGCTCCGAGCCTGTCTTTACTTCCGTCTTGTCTTCTTCGCCTCCAGTCCCCTGTTCCTCATTGAATTCCATCACTCCACCGCCCTCTACTGACATTATTTATGACTGCCCCTATTTAGGTCCCCTCACCGAAAACTTTGATTTTTCCCCGTTGTTTTTTGCTTTCCGTCATGACCCAGACATTACAGAAATCAATCAGGAATCCTTAGCACAGTATCATTACTCTCTTCATATAATCAAACTAGCCCGTAAGAACAGAGACTTAGCGGCAAGAGCAGGCCCTCTTTCCCCTCCACCAGTTCCATCGTCAGCTTCCCATTCTCTCGATCCTCCACAATTAACTGAGGACAAACTCTGGGGCTTATTTGATGGGGACAGGGAGGATTTTTTCCCCTGGAGTAAGCCCGAGTTTGAATTTTGTGGAGAGGACCCCCAGCTTCCTGAGCTAGTTGCCGGAGAGGATCTCAGACTCCCAGGCTATCGCTCCAGGAGGAGCCTGCCCGAGAGTTTGTGCCCCAGGAGGAGCCTGCCCGAGAGTTTGTGCCCCAGGAGGAGCCTGCCCGAGAGTTTGTGCCCCAGGAGGAGCCTGCCCGAGAGTTTGTGCCCCAGGAGGAGCCTGCCCGAGAGTGTGTGCTCCAGGAGGACCCTGCCAGAGAGTTTGCGCTCCAAGAGGAGCCTGCTACACGGTCTGAGCCTCAGATCGGTCTTCCACCTCCAGAGACAGCTGTTAATCAGCTGCCTCCTGACAGAGGATTTGAGCTGGTTACCGACTGGGTCCGCCTCAAGCTCCTACTATTACGGAGGGTCTGGGGTCTTCGTCGGGAGCGCTCTGTCGCCGCCATCTGCGGCCTTCGTCGGGAGCGCTCTGTCGCCTTCGTCTGCGGCCTTCTTTGAGAGTGCTCTGTCGCTGCCATCAACGACCTTCACCAAAAACTCTCCAACGTCTGCGCTTTCCTGGGAGCTTCTCCTGTCTCCTGCCTTCACCAGGCATGGGGACTGTGGTCTGGCGCAGAGGACCGTCCACAGTTGGAACTGCACTTTGCCACCGTCCTGCCGGTGTGCCTCTAGATCTTTGTGTCTCTAGTCATCGTCCTGCCGGACGCCCTCCATGTCTTGGTGCCTCTAGTCGTCGTCCTGCCAGATGCCCTCCAAGTCTTGGTGCCTCTAGTCGTCGTCCTGCCACACGCCTTCCAAATCTTCGTGCCTCTAGTCGTCGTCCTGCAGGACCCCCTCCGGATCTTCGTGGTTCTCGTCGTCGTCCTGCCGGCCGCCCTCCGGATCTTCGTGGTTCTCGTCGTCGTCCTGCCGAGCGCCTTCCGGATCTTCGTGGTTCTCGTCGTCGTCCTGCCGGGCGACTTCCGGATCTTCGTGGTTCCCGCCGTCATCATGTCGGACGACATCCAGATCTTCTGGGTTTACGCCGTCGTCCTGCCGGACAATCTCCAGGTCTGAGCTGGTTACCGACGGGGTCCGCCACGGTCCGCCTCAAGCTCCTACTATTACGGAGGGTCTGGGGTCTTCGTCGGGAGCGCTCTGTCGCCGCCATCTGCGGCCTTCGTCAGTAGCGCTCTGTCGCCTTCGTCTGCGGCCTTCTTCGAGAGTGCTCTGTCGCTGCCATCAACGACCTTCACCAAAAACTCTCCAACGTCGGCGCTTTCCTGGGAGCTTCTGCTGTCTCCTGCCTTCGCCAGGCATGGGGACTGTGGTCTGGTGCAGAGGACCGTCCACAGTTGGAACTGCACTTTGCCACCGTCCTGCCGGTGTGCCTCTAGATCTTTGTGTCTCTAGTCATCGTCCTGCCGGACGCCCTCCATGTCTTGGTGCCTCTAGTCGTCGTCCTGCCAGATGCCCTCCAAGTCTTGGTGCCTCTAGTCGTCGTCCTGCCACACGCCCTCCAAGTCTTTGTGCCTCTAGACGTCGTCCTTCCGGACGCCCTCCAAATCTTCGTGCCTCTAGTCGTCGTCCTGCAGGACCCCCTCCAGATCTTCGTGGTTTTCGTCGTCGTCCTGCCGGCCGCCCTCCGGATCTTCGTGGTTCTCGTCGTCGTCCTGCCGAGCGACTTCCGGATCTTCGTGGTTCTCGTCGTCGTCCTGCCGGGCGACTTCCGGATCTTCGTGGTTCCCGCCTTCATCATGTCGGACTACATCCAGATCTTCTGGGTTTCCGCCGTCGTCCTGCCGGACAATCTCCAGGTCTTCGTGCCTCCTGTCGTCGTCCTTCGGGACGACCTCCGGCTCTTCGTGCCGACCTCGGGAGATTCGTGCTTTACATCATCCTCCGGGACGCCCTCCGGAGTTTCTGGAAGCATCTTCTCCACCAATCCAACCCCGATTCCTCCATAGTTAAGCCATTTTCATTCATTCAGTCACCGCTGGATCGTCTGCTGATTTCCCTCCTTGTCTCCCTGTGTCATCTTTGGATGTTCATCCACGTCTCCTGGATGGTGTCACATCTGTCACACCATGAAATTTTTGTCGCATATGTCAGCTTTATCCCAAACTCCAAAAACATAACTGTTACATAACTGGTTAAATGGTTTCCCTAAACTTTTGTATTTCAAAATATGTACATTTATTTACCAAGATAGAATAGAATAGAATTCCTTTTATTGTCATTATACTCATTGTACAACGAGATTGGAAATCAACTAGCCTTACAGCCACACCAAACAATTAAACGCGATTCCTAACTACCAACCACTGATCTAACACCTACCTAATAACAAAATTACTACTAACATTATGAATACCAAAGAATACAATGACATAGCCAATTAATGTATGATAAGGAAACAAACAAACATGGGACAACTTATGTTTGAATCATACAGACGTGAAGGAGAAACACAATACAATGGAGTAAGGACGGACCAGACCTTATAGACAGTTGATAAAGACAACCCCAGGGAGGACACTGATACTCTACCCACGTCTGAGGAGTGGGGAATGTCTAATTACTAACTGAGGGGTCATAATCTAACCTTGTGGTAAAGCTCGCACTAGGGGATTGGCATCAATGGTTGGAGGACGCAGCCAATTCAACCTCTGATCCCACACCGCCCTCCACTTGCGTTTTTGCTTTGGTACCCTAAGAAATCAAAGGAATGTTCAACAACAAATTTCAGAGAAAACCACCAATCATAAAGATGCTCTTGATCATTACACAGCCATTAGGGGTTTAAGGCATGGGCAGCACAAGCGCTTTGGGAAAAAAAGCAATACAACAAGTTTTTTTTATTTATGTGTCATATCAAAGTCTGTGTGGGTCAAATTGCGCCCCCTCCAGCCTGCAGCTGCAGGCGTCCTAATCGCTGAAAAGGTACGATAAACCTGGGTAGGAGAGGGCGCAGGTGACAATTCCTCTCTCGTCTCCCCCAAATTAATCGAACGAGGTTTGGAGGTCCACTGTTTAAATGTGTTAGTCAGTCACAACATGACTTTCTTCCATATAAGCATAATTCATAACTCATTCCTGCACGTTTTTTATATAAATTGTAAAATGGTCAAATAAAAATAAGTAACAAAAAGTGATTATATGGTCACCAAGGTGAATTGGTTTAGTCTTGAATTCTAATCGTGATTGACAGTGTTGGGGAATGGTAAATCTGTTGGTCGGCTAGTGGCAAATAAACAGAGATGGACAGTAAAAGGTAAAAGCGATCAGGTACCCAAT
The DNA here is from genome assembly GCA_032876305.1 of Orestias chungarensis. Taxonomy (NCBI): domain Eukaryota; kingdom Metazoa; phylum Chordata; class Actinopteri; order Cyprinodontiformes; family Cyprinodontidae; genus Orestias; species Orestias chungarensis. The sequence continues at coordinate 776,963 of JAVLVB010000263.1, forward strand.
AAAAAAAAAAGAACTAAGATGGCGGCGCGCAGTAGTGCAGCAGCTTCTCACGCTCCTAGTGAACACCTTGATTTAAGTAGTTTTTACGTCGGTTCCGAGCCCAAACTCATGCGCCTCATGCGTATGAGTTATGGTAGGACTGAACTTTGTAGGTTTAAGGACAGTTTGGTTAGCAAAAAAATAACATCCAAGCAAAACTGGGCAGACTACAGCTCCTCCGGACTTCGGCGTGGGGGAGCAGAGCGCTGCAAACAAAGGGCCGGCGGAGGCGATGCAAGCGGCGGCAGAAGAGGGGGAAGCGCTGCGGCGTGCTAGCCAAGCTAAAGGCTAATGCTAACCGACCCCCGATTCCTTCACTTTTCCTGTCCAACGTCCGCTCTTTGGACAACAAGCTGGACCTGCTGCGGCTGATGATCAGTGCTTGTGAGGACATGAGGAACTGCGCGGTGATTTCTCTCACAGAAACCTGGCTGAACGACACCATGCCGGTCTCAGCCTTCCAACTCCCCGGCCGGCAGCTCTTCCAGGCTGGTGCACAAACTGCGTGTTGGAACAAAGCCTCTGCTCCGAGGCGACAGAACAGCTGACTGTGAAGTGCAGACCTCACTATCTGCCTCGGGAGTTTACGGCTGTGTTCGTTGTTGCTGTTTACATAGCGCCGGATGCTAATGCTAACATTGCGCTGAAAAAACAAGCACCCGGAGGCGTTCTACGTGGTAGCGGGGGATTTTAACCATGTAGAACTGACGAACAGCCTGCCGAAGTTTAAGCAGCATGTGAACATTCCAACACGTGGAAATAACACGCTGGACCGTGTTTACACCAACGTAAAAGACTCATACAGAGCCTTCCCCCGCCCCCACCTCGGGCTCTCCGACCACATCTCTGTAATGCTGGTGCCTGCATACCATCCCCGGCTGCGACGCTCCAGACCCACACAGAGGACCATCACTGTATGGCCTAGTGACGCCGACGCCGTGCTGCAGGACTGCTTCGGCTGCACAGACTGGCAGGTCTTCAGGGAGGCTGCTGAGTACGAGGTGGAGCTGGACCTGGAGGACTACACATCTGCTGTTCTGGGGTACATCAGCAAGCGTGTGGAGGACTGTGACTTGCTACCCGAACCAGAAACCCTGGCTGAATGCAGAGGCACGTTCTCCGCTGAAAGCCAGGGATGCTGCGTTTAGGTCTGTTGACTCACAAGAGCTCAGGAGGGCAAGAAGAGAGCTGACTGCAGGAGTTAAGAGGGCAAAAGCTGCATATGCTAAGAAAATCCAGGGACACTTTTCCTCCAAGGATCCACAGAGCATGTGGAAGGGCATCAAGTGCATTACAGACTATAAACCTAAAACTGCACAATGCCCCAATGACCCCTCCCTGCCTGAGGCTCTCAACCATTTCTACGCCCGGTTTTACAACCGTGACACCCTCCCGTGCACCAGAACCACGACTTCACCAGGTGACTCCAGCAGAAGTAAGGAGGACGCTGAGGAGGATCAACCCCCGAAAAGCTGCTGGCCCAGTCAACATCCCCGGACGGGTGCTGAGAGAGTGCGCGGACCAGCTCTCAGAGGTGCTGGCGGACATCGTCAACGCCTCCCTCATCCAGGCAGCTGTCCCCACCTGCATGAAGACCGCCACCATCATCCCGGTCCCCAAGAGCTCCGCAGTGACAGGTCTGAATGACTATCGGCCAGTAGCCCTCACAACGATAGTCACAAAGTGCCTCGAGAGACTGGTTCAGACCCACAACAAAGCCACCATCAATGTCACTGTTGATCCACACCAGTATGCATATAGGAAAAATCGATCCACAGAGGACGCCATTTCCTCCGTGGTCCACACTGCCCTCACCCACCTGGAGCAGAGGGACTCCTACGTCCGTATGCTGTTTGTGGACTTCACATCTGCCTTCAACACCATGATTCCTCAGACTCTGATTAAAAAACTCTCCTCACTTGGACTGAGCTCTTCCATCTGCAACTGGGTCCTGGACTTCCTGACCAACAGGCCGCAGTCTGTGAGGATTCACAACATCTACTCCCCCACCATCATCCTAAGCACTGGGTCCCCTCAGGGCTGTGAGCTGAGCCCCCTCCTGTTCACACTGCTCACATATGACTGCTCGCCTATCCATCCAGGCTGTCATATTGTGAAGTTTGCGGACGACACAGCATCGGTTGGATGCATCACAAACCGTGATGATTCCAGCTACAGGCAGGAGGTGGAACACCTGGAGGGTTGGTGCAGGAAGAACAACCTCTACATAAATGAAAAGAAAACCACGGAGATGATTGTGGACTTCACAAGGGGCAAGCATGCCCACCTCCCCCTGCACATGGGAGGATCTGCGCTGGAAGTGGTCAACAGCTACAGGTATTTGGGTGTACACCTGAGTAACAACCTCACCTGGAGCAACAACACTTCCATTCTGGTCAGGAAGGCGCACCAGAGGCTCTACTTCCTGAGGAGGCTCAGTCGAGCTGGACTCGGGAGCTCAGTCCTCACCTCCTTCTACAGATGTGTGGTGGAGAGTGTCTTGTGCTCCAGCATCAAAGTGTGGCATGGAAGCTGCTCTGCTGCAGACAGGAAAGCTCTGCAGAGGGTGGTGAAGATCGCACAGCGGATTGTTGGAGTCAGCCTCCCCAGCACCAGAGACATCTACACCTCCAGATGCAGGAAGAGGGCCACCTGCATCAGGAAGGATCCCACCCACTCAACACACTCACTTTTTGTTCTGCTCCCCTCAGGCAGGAGGCTGCGGAGCATCATGTGTAGAACAACCCGTCTGAGAAACCGCTTCATTCCTGAAGCTGTGAGACTCTTGAACTCCTCCTGAACAAACCACTGCACAGACTATAAATATTTACTATACCCGCACTTTACTAGCGCATATTCCTATTTTATTTATTTTACTTACTTTACTTCTGTTTTATTTATTTAAATTTTTTAACTTAACTTATTTTATCTATTTTAATATTAGCTCTTGGGTGGAACTGTACCGTGAGTATATAATTTCGTTCCACCTCATGTACCACATGTGTTGAAATGATAATAAAGTCTTCTTGAATCTTTGAATCCACGGAAGACGCCATTGCGGTACCTCTCCACTCTGTGCTGAGCCACCTGGAGCAGGAGCAGAGCTACGCCTGCATACTTTTTTTGGATTACAGCTCAGCGTTTAACACAATCATCCCAGAAATACTAATTCCCGAAACTGCAAACTCTGGGTCTCCCCCCTCTCACATGTACCTGGATAAAAGACTTCCTAACCAACCGTCCCCAGACTTTGAGACTCCTCCACCCACACACTAAACACTGGCTCCCCACAGGGCTGTGTGCTGAGTCTCCTCCTGTACTGCCTCTACACCCACGACTGCAGCCCGGCCCAACATAAAAACTGAACACCAGGAAAACAAAAGAGATCATCGTCGACTTCAGGAAAAACCGGACCGACCCAGCACCTCTCGACATCAATGGCAAGCATGTGGAGAGGGTCTACACCTTCAGGTCCTTGGTGTCTTCATCTCTGCTGATCTCTCTTGGTCAGAGAACATCACAGCTGTTATCAAGAGAGCTTAGCAGCGGCTTCACTTTCTGAGGGTCCTGAGGAAGAACAACCTGGACACTAACCTTCTACTGACCTTCTACTGCACATCCATCGAGAGCCTGCTGACATACTGCATCACAGTATGGTACAGCAGCTGCACTGAGGCAGACACGGTGAGGCTTCGGAGGGTAGTATAAGAGGCACAAAGAATCATCGGCTGCCCCTTCCCCACCCTGATGGACATCTATACATGCCCTCTGGCAGGCGCCATTGGTGCATAAAGGCCAGGACAAATAAGACTCAAAAACAGTCTTTTTTCCAAAGTAGTCAAAACCTGAACTAAAATGGACACTAACTGTGCAATACCCTATTCTTTGTGCAATATAAAGCCATTATAACAATATCTGTGCAATTATATTTATATTATATTTATTCAAAAGTGCAATATCACCACCACTGTCTATTTACCTGTATAATGTTATTTTCTGCATAATGTTTTGATAATTTATTTTCTATATATACTCCGTATTCTTATACATTTTTTATTTCCTGCAGACCATTCACATTATTTCTGTTTATTTCTGTATATATTTCTAGAGATATTTTTTTCTTGTAAGGCACTGAACGGAGTGGTCTTCCAATCTCATTGTACAATGTGTATAATGACAATAAAAGGCATTCTATTCTATTCTATTCTTTTTCGCTCTTCCTCTCTCTTTCTCAATCCCTTGTCCTCCCTTTCTTTCTCTCTTTCTTTCTCGGTATCTCTCTCTCTCCCGGTTTTTTTCTATCTCCCTCTTTCTCCCTACCTCTCTCTCTTTCACTAACATACTAGAAGTATATCAGTGTAAGTGAATATTGATGACAGCCTGTATGCTCATGATAGCTTCATAGCTAAAATTAGCATTTAAGCTAATGTTAGCATTGTTTATAGCACTACCATGTGCATACGACATTAAGTTTGTTAGTTTAAGTGAACATGTTGATGACAACCTAAATGCTAATTTTAGCATGATAGTTAACATTAGCATTTTAGCTAATACTGATATATAGGCTAAACTTTACATACTTGTTGCGGAAGTGGGTTTCAACCCCTTATTTCCTCCAAGTCCGTTCTATCCAGTTCCGAGACCCAACCAGTAAAACCAGCAAAGTATTTACCTTGTAAAAATAATGAGAAATGGTTAAGTGTAAAATCAAGATTTAATATAAAAGCAATCAGTGTATAATTATGCAAATGGCACAGATACAGAGTGACATTCACCATCGGTGCCGGACTCCACTTAGCCAATCTTAAGGATGAACCAAATGAAGCAAAGAATGGAGCGCGAGTCCTTCTTTTCTCTATTCCTCACTCTTAACCCTTCTAAAGGGTGTCCTCCTCTTGTATCAGTTTATCCTTGACAATGTGTTGCGTCTATGTGATCAGCAGTTATGTTGTGTAAGATGTAGCAGTGAGCGGTGCAGCAGATAAACAGCAAGGACAGATATTTACTAAGTCCAGCAAAGATATTATTAGAAAAGGTCACAGAATCATACATACAAAATCATACATCCATAACAATCCCCCTGTTAAGGTGGGGGAAAAAAACACCGTTGCAAGTAACGATTAAGATAATAATGCCCTTTTGAAAAATTAAAACAACAAACTAATAAAAACCTAGAAGCACAGCAAAAATGAGCAGGCACAATGTTTATCAGTATATTGTAGACCCTGAATCGTAGACCCTGTTCAATTAGCTTTTGCAGTTGTCTGGTTCGGTCCCCCTCCAGGCAAAAGGAAGGTGTTGGTCATCCTCCTGGTGTCTCAGCGTCATGGTGTTGTCTCCTTGCCCCCGCTTCCAGTTGGCCTTGGGCAAGAACTGGTGTTGAATCTTCGGGTCCTGGCTGTGATTTTGCTCCCATTTCCAGGCTGGCTCTGAACAATGGGTGTTGTCCTCCTCCGCACAGCACAGGATCATAATTTCTCCATCCCCTCGGTTTTGTGCCTGGCAATCCCAACATCACTCGTAGTCAAATATTCACTGGGCAGCAAGGGTACGCGCTCAGGCACCACCCCCATTTGGAAGTCCGGTAATCTCAAGGCTCTGGTATCACTGGACCCAATTGCACGGTCAACACACCTGAGGATGATAGTTGTTGCACAACAACAACCACAAATACAAAAACAATAATTGTAATAATAATGGATGTGAATATACTTACCGCTACGATTCCCTACTTACCAAACCTTTTTCAAATGAATCATAGAGATGGATTTTTGTTCCTGAATATTCCTCCATTTTATTTCACCAGTCTCTCAACCCCTGTGGGGTCTTTGTCAGGGAGCCATCAACGGCTGATCAGCCAGTTGAATTGGTCAAGCACTGGTCATAGCATCTGACCACACAGGGAGCCCTCCTCCCATCAAGTGGAAAATCTTTCTATTTATAGGAGATTTAGTCTGGCTTGGCCACACTCACACATTACAATTATCTTCACTTGCTTTTGAGAATATCCCATTTCTATGAAAATCCTTTGATCAAGAGCTCTCCATGTATGGACAGCAGGGTGTTGGACTGGTTCCTAGGTTATGCATCCTTGTGTTCTGTCTGGCTTGATTTTTCAGCCATAGTGGGGAACTAACAATTATTATGGCAATTATTCAAAAGCAGGCTAAGATGGCGTGTGAAATGTGTCAGTAGATGGCCATTTTGGATTTATTCTATACTGTTGTGGTAAAATTTGATTTAGGTCTCTTATAGTTATTAATTATTCTTTAATTTTTAATTGACTTACATTTTCTAAATTATTTGTTAGCTAATGATTAGAAATGTTATATTTAAATCACTTGTTGATCTTTAATTTATTAAAATTTTACAATTAAAGTATTTTAAGATGAAAAACTCTTAATTTTACCAATCCCTTAATTTTGCTTTATTTGAGATTGATTTAGGATTTTTCATCTTCTGGGGTTTTGTATCAAGTGTACATCTTTAAAGTTTTATTTACATAAATATTTCCCCCCTCTGTTTTTCTTTCCTTTATTTTAAAATAAAAACAAAAACAGAATTCAGATTCCCTATGCTAAGAGCAAATTTACTAACATCAAATCATTCTTATTTTAGTCATTTTCTAACACTTCCTAAAATCTACTGTAAAAAAACAATCTCCTCAATAGCTGAACTAATGTGAATTAAGATTTGTAATCACAATAGACCATTTTTGGTCATTAACTTATTAGAACTAAATTAAGATTTGTTTCACCTATTTCCAGATATTCCATCTTGACCATCTTGACCAAAATAATAGATTATTGAAGTAGATCCAATTCAATTCAGTTTAGTTTCACAGCAAATGTTTAGACACCTTACAAGAATAAATTTTAATTCAATCATGCATACATCCAATTTATCCTAGTTATCAACCAGCACAGCAAGCTTAGTTAGTTATTTAAGCAGTTAAAAGTCTTAATTTAAGGAAACTCAGCCAGTTGCATCAAGGTATTTACTGAATCTGATAATAAAGCACGTCACAGTTGTCCTTAAGAATATCTTGCTTGTTTTTGGTGATTTTGTTTAGTTCAGTCCCTTTCACTTATTAATTCTGATTGCTGTCAGATGAAGACGATGCATTAGAGGCCAAATACTTTGTTTATTATTCCAGACAGTTAAAGAGCATCAAACGTTAGATTTTCTTTGGAAAAGCAATTTAATCATTCACTGTAACCCTTTTTGAGATCTGTGTTTGGTAATGAACATCAGACATTTACAGTATTAGCACTTTTAAGGGCCCTTAAAATACTCTGTACAGTGAAACCAGTCATTCCCATTCACACACATTCACACACTAATTATGATAAGCTGCTGGATTGTGGCCGCAGCTTTTCTGGGGCAGTCTGACAGAAGTGAGGCTGCCATGGGCCATTGGCCCTTCATACCGAAATATAAAGAATAACCTTTAACCTTTAATCAATTTTCCTTCAGAGTATTTACATTAGTTGATCTTCTGTTTTGAAAATCCTCCAACAATCTGAATAACATTTAGTTCATTAACTCCAAACTGAATCATTGGCTTAATACTTATTTTAAGCTATTTTTGAGAGATTTTCATCTTTTCCGTTAGAACAATTTTCATTTGCAAAAAGTGAATATCATTTTTCTTTTCATATTCTTAAAATAGACATTGCTTCCTCATAACCTTTTTGTTTTCACTTAGTTTGCTTTGAATACTTCACTCCTTTTGTGTCCACCAATGCCCAACAAGATGTTTTTCCCAAAATGTTCTCTCCCGTCTGTAAACATAATGTTTCAAAGATACAGCCTGATTAGTCAGCAAATTTTCTCCTCATTTCGTTTTTACAGCGAAAGATGGCGGAAAACAAGATGGCGGCGCACAGTAGTGCAGCGGCTTCTCACGCTCCTAGTGAAAACCCTGAGTTACGTAGTTTTTACGTCGGTTCCGAGCCCAAACTTATGCGCCTTATGCGTATGAGTTATGGACGGACTGAACTTTGTAGGTTTAAGGACAGTTTGGCCACTAAAAACCTAGATAATAACATCAGAGCAAAGCTGGGCAGACTACAGCTCCTCCGGACTTCGGCGTGGAGGAGCAGAGCGCTGCAAACAAAGGGCCGACGGAGGCGATGCAAGCGGCGGCAGAAGAGGGGGAAGCGCGGCCGAGTGCTAGCCAGGCTAAAGGCTAATGCTAACCGACCCCCGATTCCTTCACTTTTCCTGTCAACGTCCGCTCTCTGGACAACAAGCTGGACCTGCTGCGGCTGAGGATCATTGCTTGTGAGGAGATGAGGAACTGCGCGGTGATGTGTCTCACAGAAACCTGGCTGAACGACACCATGCCGGACTCAGCCTTCCAGCTCGCCGGCCGGCAGCTCTTCCGGGCGGACCGCAACCAGCTCTCCGGGAAAGCCCACGGGGGCGGACTATGCGTCTATATCAACAACGGTTGGTGCACAAACTGCGTGTTGGAACACATCACTGCTCCGAGGCGACAGAACAGCTGACTGTGAAGTGCAGACCTCACTATCTGCCTCGGGAGTTTACGGCTGTGTTCGTTGTTGCTGTTTACATAGCGCCGAATGCTAATGCTAACATCGCGCTGAAGGAGCTACATGACAACATCAGCTCGCTTCAGAACAAGCACCCGGAGGCTTTCTACGTGGTAGCGGGGGACTTTAACCACGTAGAACTGAAGAACTGCCTGCCGAAGTTTAAGCAGCATGTGAACATTCCAACACGTGGAAATAACACGCTGGACCGTGTTTACACCAACCTGAA
>JAVLVB010000263.1:837199-855282 GCA_032876305.1 Orestias chungarensis
TTTCAAACCCCCAGTCGGTCGTGGCAGATGGCTGCTTGCACTGAGCCTGGTTCTGCTGGAGGTTTCTTCCTGTTAAAGGGGAGTTTTTCCTCTCCACTGTCGCTACATGCATGCTCAGTATGAGGGATTGCTGTAAAGTCAACGACAACACAAGCCATTGTTTCTGCCTGCTGATTCCAGAGGAGTGAATGCTGCAAGTTAATGACTCGATGCAATCTGCTGGGGTTCCTTAGATTGGAAACTTTTTCAAATTGATTTGTTAGAATGTATCTTTGATTTTAATTGATTTTTTGTGAAGTGCCTTGAGACGACACCTGTTGTAAATTGGCGCTATATAAATAAACTGATTCTTGATTCTAAACTTTATGATTATTTTAGATTCCTCCCTAACTATCCTCTTGCAAACAACGTTATTTTCATCCAAACTCCTTCCCTCAAGACTCCGTTTACTACTTTGTGTCTCTGACAACTTATCTTCTTTTCGCTCTCTTCCCGATCCTCTACTACAACGCACTGGAGTCCAGTCACCTTAATCCATGTCATCATCTCCATCATCCTCAACCTGAGACGCCATTGCAGTCCAGTCACAAACCAGTTTTATGCCAACCACCCAAAATCAGCAATTTTTGTGTCGATTCTGCTGTGTCAACTTCAGATTCCGCTCCAATCGTTATGTCCTCGCTGCCCCAAAAAACTCAGCCTCTGTCCGACTTCCGCCCAGGAACACTTCATAACTGTTATCGTAGCGCAACTTCATCAACGAGATGGAGAACACCTGTGTGGGAACCGCACAGGTGTAGATAGGCGCTCAGCCAGCACGGAGCTCTGGGAACCTCCTGTGGACACCCCTCGCTGGAGAAAAACCTCAGACTGACAGCGCCTCATTGCTCAGTGGTTTTCAGAACGTGCATGCTTAAATATTTAGAAAGAAATTACCTATTTAGACAAACATTACACAAGATCTAAGGGTAATGATCTATTTTTTGTTTTTTCTGATAATTTGAAAGTGTTTATTCTACTTTGATTTTTTTAAATAATTTTTTAATAATTCTGATAGATAGAAAGAAGAGCTTCTCTGTCTGCACACTTCTAGGTGTAACCCTATTCAGTAACCTGCATTTCTATGACTTTGCCTTTGCTCACTTTAGAGATAATCTTTATGTTATCTGGCAACAAAAGTATATAGCGACGTAATAAAAAGTATTTACTTTAATGGGTTGTTCAATAGCAAATCTGAAGAAATCTTTGACTTTGACTATGTAAATCCACTGAAAACTCTAATAGATGAAACAGCCTAAGTGGAGGGTTGCGAGAATCTTTCAGACTAGTGTTCAGTAAATATCCTTGCCCTAAATACCTGGAAGACTAAAGGGTAAACAGATGATATGCTGGACGAGATGGGATGGATGTTATGATTTAAAGAACAGCAATTAGGTTTTGCAGGGTATGTTTCTGACAGCTTTCAGGAAGCACTGTTGCTGGTGTTGCGCCTTCTTAATCAGACTGTTTTTGGGCAGCATGGTAGAGTCATCTTACATGTATTCTGAGAGTCTTTATACATTCTCCGCCTTCTCCAAATGTTATCACAGCAAATTTCATCAGCAGATTATTTCATCTTTCATCTGGATTATTTAATGCACTGACGTTTTTTAAAAGCCAAAGACTTGCAGATGATCAATTGTATTTATTTGATTTTCAAAACTTTCTAGTTGCAGGGCTTTGTCTCCCCTATTTTGCGTTCCTGTTTTCCTACACAAACAACAAAATCTATTCAAAACATAAGAATCAAAGAGAAAACCAATACTGCTCGGCAGGGCCGGACTGGGAGCTTTTTTCAGGCCAGGAGTCAGTCATGTAACCAGGCCAACCTGGGCTTGCCACGCATGCATGTTTCCACAGATACATGTTCACACCCACACCTGAATGCATGAGCACAAGGAAAACGCATTTGGCGCATGCGCACACACAGTTAGCAAATTTCAAATAAAACGCCACCTATTAGACCTACTGTAACTTCTGAGGTTGTAATATACAGTAACATTACTGCTTTTAATGCAATATTACTAAGATAATAAAGATTTTACACAATAATAAGTGTCTAAGTTAGAGCTTTACATAGTCAAATCATGTAAAAATAATCAACTGCCTCAGTGGCACATCATCATACCAGGGAATACTAATGAACCCCAACCTACAGTAAATCCAAGGTAGGAATACACAAATGTTCATGTTTTATCTGGGACACATAACAGCAAATCAGCAGCAGACAGAAACATTTAACAACACAATCACTTAATAGAAAAAAGCTATAACGCCAAGAAAGCTATTATTACAGTCGAGAGCCATTTGTGTCTATGGTTGTGTCTGGTAGTGTTCATGTATTGTTGCTCTACTTTAGAAATGGTTTTGTAACTTCTCCCAAAGTCTTTACTTCTCCTGAAGTACCAGCAGGACTGGTGTCATCACCATCACCACCTTTGAATAGAAAAACATATGTTTACAGTTTTTACGTAAACTGTATTTCATACAGTAAGATTATGTAGCCTGTCTCACTGATTTGGCCTTGTACTCATATACATGATAATGATTAAGATTAAAACAAATAATAAAAAAATTAAATAATAATAATAAAGTTGCTTGTAAATCAAAGATTTTATCTTCCCAGTCTTTATCTTAATTTCAAGGCTAAACCTATATAGGCTCCATATTTACACAGTTGGCTGAATGTGTGCAGTCTCAAGTTCCTTTAGGGGTCTCAGTTTAAACTTTAAACACCAAATGTTGGTACAAATATATTATTAAACTTGAAAAAAAATATTTACCCTTAAAATATTATTTGTACCAACATTTTATGTGCGCCTTTTGTTTTGTTCTTATTTTTACTTGGATCTTTATTTTAATAGCACCGAGGGGGGGTTGAATAAATAAATTCATAACCTTTCTGCATTTTGCCGCCTCTTCCTCCAGCGCCTTTCTCTCTTTGTCCGATTTGCTTCTCCTCACTTCTTGCACAGCTGATTGCAGGAGCTGCCAGCACCAGACACACGCCCCGCCCCTTCCTCCACACCTGTGTGGTTGATGCAGACGTTTGGGGCGGGTCTTAATCGAAATAAACCAATCATCTTTCCCTCCTCACATGCTGCTGGCCTGTCTGCCTCTATGGCTTGTCCCACCTCCTGTCAATCTGATAGTCGCGCTGCGGGCAGAATTTTTTTTATTTTTTTATCTTTTTAATGAGAGTCACAGGCCAGCAGGCCAATATTAGGCCGGCGCTTCGGGAATACTCCCGGTTCTCCCTATGGCCAGTCCGGGCCTCCTGCTCGGACTATATCCGTTATTAGTGACATCTGGCTACGCGTAATTGTCAGTGAGTCTTTTCAGCTTCCTCTCCAGGTTGTCCACAGGGGGTCGTCAGTGCTCTCTCTCTCTCTGCTGGGAAACAACAAAGTATCAAATAAAACTGAAAAAGGAAACTGGAGAAAAACAATGGAGAAACACTAGAGCTAGAGATCAAACAAAACAACTAGAAAACACTCAAGACTTGAGGCTGGCACTGAGGACTTGAAATTACCGGGAGTAAACAAACACTCAGGCGTGGAGTAGCTGATCCACCAGTCCTCTTATACTGGCTCAGCTCATCAATGCCAACCGGTCACACCTGGAGGTGGAAGGCACTAGACGCTCTGTTAGTTTTTCTCTATATGAATGTTTGTAGGGCAGGAAACTCCTCTTTAGAATATGCTGAGTACTTTTTTATACATGTTTGTGTGTAGAAATAATTTATTTTTTTGCTACCTTCATCACTTTTAATCAGCGCTAGATAACAATATAAACAAAACTACAAAACACAGACATTTCAAACCTAGACTAGATTATTTTAAAAAAAAAGTTTTAGAATATTTCAAACAAGGTTTGGGATTTTTTGTACCCTTTCACTGATATGTGAAACTTAACTAAAGGTACCATTTCAGCACTTTTGAAACATCTTCATCACATTGGAACATCCACAGCGTAAAAACAACAAAAAAATAACACTTCAAAAATGGACAGGATTATTCTAGGTAGGTTTGAAGTTTCTATGTTTTGTAGTGTTTTATCTAGAGCAGTTTAAAAGTGCTGAAGGTACCAAAAAATGAGTGTAATCATCTCTCAAATATGAAGTCAACTTCAGATATGTCAGAAAGTAGATGGTTGCATCTCTGCTACTAGCTACTTAACCACTCACAGCGTGCTATGGGAAAAAGGTACCTCTTTTTTAAATGTTTTATTTTTTTTTTTTCTAACTCTATGTTTATCTTGCTATAAGACCAGTGAGATAGCATGTGTTATCTTATCTCATTCTATTATATTTTACTAAAACTATGCAATATGCATATTCATGATTTCGAACTGAATTTTGATTTTTGAAACCTCTCATTTATTTTACACAAGAATTAAATAGGTCTATGTGTGCTAATATCCATACAAATTATTTAACTTTTTGACAGTTGCTATCATTCACAAAGTCAATAGGTAAACTAAATAAAAAATATTTGAATATATAATTTCTATATCGTTTAATGAATTTTTATTTCATAGCTCTAGGAATAATAACAAGCATAGTATGAATGGATTAAATTTGTGATTATACAGTGCAATTTTTAAGAAAGGTATTGTCAATGTGTGTGTGTGTGTGTGTGTGTGTGTGTATGTGTGTTGTAAGTGCATCAGATTGTAGTTCATGTTACATTTTGCAGAGATGCCTAAGGAGAGGAGATTAAAGCAGAGACAAAAGGAGCTGTGTGAGGCTGATATGGTGTGTTGTGATTCCATGTTACATTCTTTATTGTACGAGTTGGCACAATTCAGACGGTTGTATAGCAAGGTATATTGAATTGCGTTTAAATCCGTAGTGCCCCCTTTTTTACTTTTAGAACCTGTCCCTCCAAAGGTCTCTGCACGGCCCTGTTTATCAAGTCGAAGTGTTTGGTGCAGACAGGTCAAATATATGAATGACAATGCAAATGGGAAAATGATGATCATATAAACCAACCTGATCTATGTTTCTGTTATACCCGGCTACAACAGTGGGTCTTGGAACAAGAACCGCTTCTGTCCTTCGGTGCTGGACACCATTTGCCACCAGAACCTCCTTAGTGTTCTTTTGGAAATGCCTCTTCTTGCAGCTTTTTCTAAAATTTGATGTTTTGCACTAAAACAATTAAGAGTTTTTTAAAATTGTTTTATTGTTTTTGGTTTCTTTATTATCTGAAAGCAATTTGTTCTCAATATATTTAATAAGAACTCAACAAAAAGACTGCTCAGCCTGTATCCACTAATCTGCAAGACGCTGGCTGTGTGTGATGGCTTTCGGTTGATCCTAACAGTCAAGAGGCAATTCAGAATCAAACAGCTTTGATGTATCTTTGCCACAGCATACATTATTATACGATGATGCAAATCAAACAGTATGAGTAAGTTTAGATGACACCCACCTTTTATCGCTCCACCCTCTGTGACTTTTGTCTGAGTAAAACTCTGCCTGTTGATTTCACTGTTATTCTACATTCTAACCAAGTAATGACATTGTAAGTTTATTATTTATTGCATTATTTTTAAAATAAAGAAACTGATGTATAACAACTTTTTGCTAAGTATAGTGCTTTTTAAAACGATTGACACCTAAAACTGTTGTCCTGCATAATGCAGCTGTGGCTGGTGAAGATCAAGCTTTTTTGTAGTCATAAAAACTTTCTCAACATTGGCAAGACTGGCAAGGCTTTTAACCCCTTTTTAAGGCTCCGCAAGTTTCATCATCTTACAGGTCTGCATTATGGCCTTTCTGCACGGTAACTGAGTGTCGGACTCTTCTTTCACATTTTTCAATAAAACTCCTTCAGCGTTACTCACCTCTCTATACCTTAAAATGATGAAAAATGGTTCTCCCACAGTCATATTCAAAGGACAAGGGATAAAAATGGATTGTTTTACATTCCTGGACATGGATTCCCACCATTCTGTAAGGGAAAGGGAAGTGGATGTGTTTCTTTATCCACAACCCCACTAGGTGGCATCAGTAAAACAACCCAGGATTTCCTCTTTAAAGTACAGTGGCTAACACAGATTTCAAAGATGATACATCTTTGCATTAGAGGGATAACCATCATGTCCCACACAGCACATAAAGGATGTTGAAAGGAAACAATATATTACTGTTTGTTTAATTTAACATTTAAAACTGCACTCTCATTTTGTAACACATGAGGGCAACAGCCTTGATCGTAGAGAAGTTGGTCCTGCATATCTTTTCCTTGTTTGTTGAAGAAATGGAACAGCTTTTCCATTTGTTAACCACGCCTTCCATATGAGCCACACCTTCCATATGCTCTTAGTTCCACCATCAGTCACTTTTTCTCCATGCTTCACTCCAAATCCAAACCACATTCTCGCTTCTTTCATATACTATAATCTGAGAAAATTCATCTGTCATTGTTTCTGTAGTCAGTGCATTATTCCCTTAGTGAGATTAGAAATATCACTAGTTATACACCAGGCTGGCGGACTTGTACATTTTAGGGTCTGTGTGTGTAAACGGGAGTTCTGGTTGAGAAAATGCAGTTTTTCATTGCAACCACCAGGTGATGCTAAGGCAGTTCTGTCTGATGGAAGATGCAGAGATTCCTTCAAATATGAAAAGTCTTTACCTAAAAGCAAAGGATTTTAATTTTACATCCGGTAAGCAAAAAACATAAAACCAAGCTGTTCAGGCAGAATGAATGCTGGAGTCAGACTTAAGGAAAATAACGAGATATAAATCTCTCCTACTTTACCTGTATTATTGTTATTCTTATTGTTTGTTAGTTTAAAATAATATGAAGAATGGGTTAAACATATAATAAGGCAAGTATTTTCCTAAATTTCCTATTTAGATTTCACAGAACAGGACTTGTTTTATACCTACTGGAGGAAACTACAGTTAGAGAGCCAAACGGTTGTTTGTAGGAGGGATTCATAATAAGGACGTCATTTCCATGTGCCTGGAGCAGACAAACAAATACTCATTGGACTTAGTGGTGGGGTGTTGAGAAGATATTAAACCTTTCTTTTAACCAAAACTGTATCTATTAGACAACTAATATATATTATCATGTATTTTATAACTAGAAATGGTGACCCTGTATGTGAAAGTATTTACATTCTTCAGACTTGTACCTTAGTAGTCTTTTCTTAGAGCAAAGGAAAACAATTGTTAAGAACTCAACAAAAGGGGAGGCAGGGTTTTGTCCAGTGACATTTATTTGTGGACAAATAAAACTAAGGAAGAAGCTGCTTTGCTCAGATGAGACCACATATAAACATTTTGGCTTCCATACAAAATATTAGGTGTTGCAACTAATAGTGTACATGGCTTGTTTGGGCATTACACAATGCTTTGGGAAAGCTGCTCAGAGCTAATAGAGAAAGCTATATTTAGGGCAATCATCAAAGAAAACCTTTAAGAGAGAGCAAAATAATAAAAACAGTTTCAGACGTTCACCTAGTAGCAGAAATCCGTAAGACAATCTGAGCTAAGGTTTAGATCAAATCCTGAATAAACTATTCCTTTTGTAGCAAAAAGCTTATTCATAAGACAAATAGGCCCAATATTAGACCAGGCATTAATCCAAAAATGTTTCAGAACTTGACAAATACACTAGACAACTTGTCCAAAGCTGAAGCTGTCTTTGGAAATGACACCAATTTAATCATTTTAGAAATAAGAAAATAAGTTGCACTTACATCATTATTACATTAGCTTGGTAGAAACCACAATTGAGTATCTTGGTTCTAGCAGAGGTGTTATGGTGGCTGCTTCTTTCAAAAAATACAACTGTCTGGGAGAGAAGAAGAGCAGAGCATGATATAATGCTTTACATGAT
Source organism: Orestias chungarensis (assembly GCA_032876305.1). Taxonomy (NCBI): domain Eukaryota; kingdom Metazoa; phylum Chordata; class Actinopteri; order Cyprinodontiformes; family Cyprinodontidae; genus Orestias; species Orestias chungarensis. The sequence goes on from JAVLVB010000263.1 coordinate 845,098, forward strand.
AGGCAGATTTAAGGAAAATGTTTGGATAGATCAAGGTTCCTCACAAAAACTGAAGGAATCAGTGACAAAAAAAAAAACAAGACAATCCAAGAATTGTGTTGTCTACGTATGATGAGGAGGTGATCAGTTCTTCTGTTGCATCAGCTTGTACTTGCAAAAACAATTTGATTTTACTAAATATAGCATTCTTGACTTTTCATCAGATGAAAAAACTTCTTGGACGATTAAATTAAATTGTAAATTATTAGTGAGATGTATGTTCTATTGTCTTTGTTATATGCTATTTGTTTTTTAACAGTGAAAGACTATTAGCTAAAGAGAAGAGAAAGAAAATAGAAAAATTCAGAACAAAACATTAAATGAGGCAAAAATGGGAAGACAGTTGAAAAAATAGGAACATCGAAAGCTGGAAACAAAAGGTGGAAAAAAGGGTAAAGAAAAGATAAGTAAAGGAGAAACTTTTATGCTAAATCCAATCCCTGCCAAATTGTTTAAAGTGATGCTCTCTTTGATAGCTATCCAAATTTTAGATATGATTATTAATCTCTCTTTAGTAAATGGATATCGCGAGAATTTAGTTAATTTATATAGTACCAATTTACAACAGATGTCAACTCAAGGCACTTTACCAGAAAATCGATTGAAATCATAGTTATATAATTAAAAAATGTGTTTAAAAAAAGTTTCCAACATAAGGAAACCCAGCAGATTGCATCAAGTCATTGACTTTCAGCCTTCACTCATACAGAATCACACCGAAACAATAGCTAGTGTTGTCATTAACTTTAAGGCAATCCTTCATGTAGCGACGGTGAACAGGAATAATTCCCCTTTAACAGGAACAAACCTCCAGCAGAACCAGGCTCAGTAAGAGCAGCCATCTGCCGTGACCGACTGGGGGTTTGAAGAGACAAAATGATGCTGAAAAAAATGAAAAATACAAAGTTTATAGCAGCAGTGGTAGAACGTTACTAGCAGTAACTCAACCAATGTCCTCATCCAGGAAGCTGTCTCAGGTAAATGAATGCTAGACTGGGTATAGCTAGTATGAAGAGAGGAAGACATAGAAAAAACAAAAGTTTAAAAAGGTTGAAATAACGGCACCTATAGCCGATTGGACAAAAGAAGAATATAGCAGAATGAGAAGTTATCATATTGTCACCCAGCAGCCTAAGCCTATAGCAGCATAACTAAATAAATAGCTGAAATAATCCAACACTGTACAATGAGACATGAAAGAAGTAGAGCAAAGGAGAACCGTCCGACCAGACTGAGTTCTTATCCCAACCGGATTAGGATGTCTTCTCTAACTCTGTCTAAGTAGAACCTTTATAAAACAGGAAACTTTTAAGACTAGCTTTGAAACGAGACAGGGTGTCTGCCTCATGAACTAAAGCCAGAAGCTGGTTCCACAGGAGAGGAGCCTATTGACTAAAAGATCTGCCTCTCATTCTACTTTTAGAGATTCTAGGATCCACAAGTAGACCTGTAGTCTGAGAGCGAAGTGATGTGTTAGAGAGATAAGGAATAGATCTCTAACACATGATAGCGCTGACTAGTCAGGACTTTATGTGTCAAAAGAAGAATCTTAAAATCTATTCCGGGTTTGACAGGGAGCCAATAAAAGGAAGCTAAAATAGTTTCAACAGAACTCTTGCTGAAGCATTTTAGGAAAGCTAAAGGCTTTTAACTGAGTTATGGAAATTTCCTCATAATAAACAGTTACAGTAGTACAGCCTTGAAATGTATGTACTAATTTTTCAGCATCTGTCCTAAAGAGAATATTTCTAAATTTGTCTGTATTATTAGAGTGAAAGAGATAAATCTTTAAGGTGTGTTTGATATGGGACTTAAAAGACATATCCTGATCCTGAAACAACAAAAGAGTTATTTAGCTTGCTACCAGAATCCAATTTGATGCCATCCAGTTTAAAGGCTTTACTAAGCAGTTTCTTTTTTAGAGGTTTTTGGTCCAAACATAACAATTTTTGTCTTTTCAGAGTTCACAATCAAAAAGCTAAGATCATGGCCTGAGTGTCATGGTTCCAACCCTTCAGCTCTACCTTGACTGTGCTGATTACTCATTACCTTCACCTGCACTGTGCTGCTCCCTATTTAAACAACTGCTCGTCACCAGCTAAGTGCGACATCGTCTATTGCCCCAGTCACAGCTTTCAAGCCTTGCTTCATGTTCCAAAGAGTTTTCTGATCCTGCCTGTTTTTTGACCACAGATTTTTGCCTAGTCCCTCTGATGTTGGATGAGTTCTGACCTCCTGCTGCTGAACCCTGCCTGTCTCTGACCCTGTCTCTAGTCTTTTTATTACTGGATTTTCATTGCCTGACACCCTCCCGTGCATGGCCTGGGATTTTTCCATGGCCGAGCCTCTGGTGGGTGGATTTTTTTCCCTGTTGTCTGTCTGTTCCCTGAGCCCCCTAGGCCTCCCATTGTCCATTCACCCTGCTTCCCCCACGGCTTGATTCATGACCCCTGTGGATTCCCCATTCCTGCCCTACCAGTGTTACCTCACCCTGTGGAGCCCCTTCAAAACCGTTATTTTGTAAATAAAACCTTTGGTTAACCATTTACTTATTTTTGGCTGCGTTTTAGGTTCCGGATGATTTTGCTGTAACATTACACTGAGTGCAAACTGTCAGGGTTTTAGAAACCGGTTTTAGAAATTCGTCTGCAAGTTGGATTTGTTTCTGGTGAGAGTTGGACTCTGCCAAGGTTGCCATTTATCACTGATTCTATTTATAATCTGGATTCACAAAATTTCTATATGCAGCAACATCTTTGAAAGGACCTATTTTGTCTCAGAAAAAGGTCTTTTCTGCAATTGATGAGATTCTATATAACACACTCTACTCTCGACGAAGGTGGATGCTTTCTCTCTGTCTCCTGACCTTACATTTATCTGTCCTAAATCAAGAATCAGTTTATTGATATAGAGCCAATTTACAACATATGTCGGCTCAAGGCGGTGAAAAGGAATAATTCCCCTGTAACAGGAACAAACCTCCAGCAGAACCAGGCTCAGTACGAGCGGCCATCTGCCGTGACCGACTGGGGGTTTGAAGAGACAGAGGAGACAAAATGATGCAGAAAAAAAATGAAAACACAAAGTTTATAGCAGCAGTGGTAGAACGTTATTGGAAGCATCTCAGCCCATGTTCTCATACAAGAAGCTGTCTCAGCTAACAGAACGCCAGACCAGGTGTGGTTACTATGGAAAGAAGGACACTTAAGAGAAAACAAAAGGTTAACAAGGTTGAAATAACGGTAACTAAAGCAGATTGGACAAAGGAAGAAAGTAGCAGACAGAGAAGTGGTCAGATTGTCCTCCAGCAGTCTAAGCCTATAGCAGCATAACTATAGAAAAACTTAAATAACTTAACCCTGTAGAGTGAGACATGAAGAAGGTAGAGCAATGGAGAACCCTCCCAATGGAGTCTCTTAAGACTGTGTTCCTCCCCCAACCGGACTATCTTGTTTTTTCTACCTCTTCCTAACTATAAACTTTATCAAAAAGGAAGGTTTCAAGCCTAGATTTGAAACTACACAGGGTATCTGCCTCACGGATTAAAGCTGGAAGCTGGTTTCACAGGAAATGGGCCTGATAACAATAACATCTGCCTCCCATTCTGCTTTTAGAGATTCTAGGGACCACCAGTAAACCTGGAGTCTGAGAGCGAAGTGCTCTGTTAGGGACATAAGGAGTAATCAGATCTCTGATATACGATGGAGCTTTATTAGTGAGGGCTTTATATGAAAGAAGAATCTTAAAATCTATTCTAAGTTTGACAGGGAGCCAATGAAGGGAAGCTAAAATTGGGGAAATATGATCTCTCTTTTCAAGTTCCATCATAACTCTTGCTGTAGCGTTTTGGACCAACTGAAGACTTTTTACTGAGCAAAATTTTTTTCAAGGATTTTAGATAAAAAAGGAAGATTAAGTATGGGTCTGTAATTTATTAAGTCATTAAGTTTCTTAAGTAGTTTTATTACAGCTACCTTAAGAGCCTCTGGTACATAGCCATTCACTAAGACAAATTAATCATATCCAAAATGGGGGTAATAGTAATAGGAAATACTTCTTTAAACAATTTTGTCGGGATTGGATCCAGCATGCAAGTTGAAGGCTTAGCTGAAGAATTTTTTTTTACAAAGCTCAGAAGGCTCAACTGGAGCAAACCACTTCACACAGAGATCAGGCTCCAGAGCAACATTCAGTGCCTCCTCGCTTACTGAGGTAGTAGTTAGTAGTTGGTAGGATGCCATCAATTTTAGTTTTAATAGATTTTAATTCAATCAATTTTATCAATAAAGAATTCCATACAGTCATTACAACTAAGAGTTGGGGGAATGGATGATATAACAGAGTTTTCATTTATTGTAAGTTTGGCGACTGCATTAAAAAGTAACCTAGGATTGTTTTTATTCTCCTATTAAAAATGTAAAATATGCAGCTCTAGCTTGGCAAATGGTTCTTTTATACAAAAGCACACTGTTTTTCCAAGATAAATAGGCTTCCTCTAAAAGTGAAAACCGCCATTTCTTCTCCAATTTCCTGGTGTTTCCCTTCAAGGTACGAAGTTCTTAATTAAACCAGGGAGCCAACCTCCTATGAGTAATGACCTTCATTTTTATGGGGGCTACATTATCTAATTTAATACACAGTGAGGATGTAATACTATGAACAACAGCATCAATACTGTATGTGTAGGGCATGAAATTAATTTGCTGCCCTCCACTGCATTTATCTGAAATACGAAATAAGAAAGAAATAAGAAATTAAAGGTGGAATTGTTTCTTTAAAGGCTGTAACCGCATTGACAGACACCTACTATAAAGACATTTTCTTTCAGATTTTAAGAGATAAATCCTCTTGCTGCAGCTAGGTTTCTGTGAGACAAAGCAAATCAATTTGATTATCAAGAATTAAGTCATTAACTAATAAGGACTTTGAGGAGAGAGATCTGATGTTCAATAAACCAGACTTAATAGTTGTACATTTTTGTTTAATCTGAGTTGTTTTTATTTTTTGAGATTTTCAGGATTACTTTTTTTAGATTGATCTTTAATCTATTTGATTTTGGCCGTGGGAAGGACACCATCTCAATGGGATGATGGGTAGGTAACTGTAGAGCAGCCGCAGAAAGGAATTCTAAACTACGACTCTGCTTCCTGGTCTGGACCCTGGTTTGTCATTAATTTGGGGAATTAGTAAATTCGGCCATATTTCTAGAAAGAAGACCTGCTTCGTCCAAAATGGGATGGATGCGGTCTCTCCGGGTTAGACCAGGTTTTCCCCAAAAGGTTTTCCAATTATCAATGTAACCCACACCGTTTTCTGGACACCACCCTGATAACCAGCGGTTGAATGACAACATGTGACTAAACATGTCTACACTGTTCCGATCAGGCAGGGGATTAGAGAAAACTGTGTCCGATACTGTTTTTGCAAACTCACACACCGAAGCAACACTAATTTTAGTTGCCTCCGATTAGCGTAACCGGGTGTCATTACCACAAGCCTGAATAACAATCTTACTGTTTTTACGATTATCTTTAGCCACCAGTTTGAGGTATGATTTTATGTCACCTGTTCTGGCCCCTGGCAAACATTTGACTTTGGTTGCTGGTTTCTCTAAAGCAACATTTCTGAATATGGAGCTACTAATTACCAGAGTCCGCTTCTCAGCTGGTGTATCGCTGAGTGGGGAAAATTGATTTGAAACGTTGACAGGTTGGTGGTGAGCCCTAGGCTGGGTTCTGGGACTATGCTTTCTGTGTACAGTCACCCAGCCAGGCTGCTTACCCAGCTGCGTGGGAACTGCTAGAGGATCACTAGGGCATCCTGTTCTTGTTGGCTCCACGCTAGCTAATGGGCCTCGGCTTTCTGCAGGTGTTTCAACAGCGCGGAGTCGAGCTTCTAATTCAAACACCCTCGCCCACAAAGCTATAAAAATGCTACATTTAATGCACATTCCTCTGCCTCTAAAGGAGGCAGAGGAATAGCTAAACATCTGACACACAGAGCAGCGTCAAGTGGAGCAACAGAAATGTGTGATTAATGTAAATGTGTTTTTAGAATTAGCTAGAAACGTCTCAGTACAGAGAATTCAGAGTAATAAGGGAGAGCGCAGAGCTAGCAGACGCTAACAGACACTAAAAGACACACAGTGCAACAACAGGAAGTGATGTCGATACGTACCACCGTAGTCAGGAGGGCTTCAGCTCTGCGTTTTGTGTCTTTTCATTCTTATTGGAGCCTCTCTTTGCATATCATCTGAAACTGAAAATTATGGACCCTAACCCTAACCCAGAGAGGTGGTTATTGCTGTAGCGGGAAGATCAAGCTGAGCATAAGGAGCGGTGAGGAGGATGATTGGAGGACGGCAACTAAAGGTGAGACAGTGATTAAGCTGATGATCCTGGGAACAGACGTAGATGAGTTGATTAGACACGGAAAAACACGAGAGAGGAAACATGAACAGTTCACGCGAGGAAATAGATAACACCGGGAATAACTTGAGACAACTTAGCAACGAGAAAGTAAAGAGTAGTAGAAAGCTGGCGCTGAGGAATTTAATGTTACCGGTAGCAACTTAACACTCGCGATGAGTAGTGGGTTCACCACTCCTTAAGTACTGCTCAGCTGATGATGGTGATGCAGGGCACCTGTTCAGGCTTGCACAGGTGGGGCCAACACTCCAGCAGACTGTAGCTCTGCTGACCTCCAGTGGACAACCTAGAGAGGTGAAAACTCAAAACCCTGACACTTGTACAGTGTCTATATTGATAATAAAGGCATTCTATTCTATCTATTCATGATTGGAGGACGGCAAACCAGATGCCTTAGGTTCCAAACTCAGGCATCTGGTTTGGAAGCTTCCTGAATCCAATCAACCGGTAACCGAGAAGAAGACCTAGGACTTGCTGGGAGTCTATGCCTACTGGCAGGCATCAGAAACTGCTCCTTGTGCCTGGGAGAGGGAAGTTTAGGCATCTCTTTGAGCTGCTACCCCTTGAGCCGATCCCAATTAGTGGAAGATAATAGATAGATTGATTGATCGATTTGTTTACATATTCTAATATCAGTATCTCAAATTTTATTAATCATCTGTGATTGTCCACCTCCAACTGCCAACCTCCTTTTTAATTTCAAGATGAGCAAAACTCAAGAAGATATACACAAAAAGACTTGCAGATTTACACCTTTGACATGCCAGTTTACATCTTGGTATAAACTGGCATGAAACAATGTTTTACATCTACATTTTCAAAATATAAATAAAGTCATTAATAATAGTTTGGGTTTTTAGTTTAAGTCATTGGGTTAATGATGTAAAAAAAGAACACATCCTGTCATGGAAACAAAAAATCAAAGTGGCCCATTTTAAATAAGCTAAAATGCTGCAACCATAAACTACTGGTTCTCTTAAGCCCCAGAATATCTATTTAAACACTATAATAAAACTTCAAAAACTTGCAGGTACATAGTAAGCAGTTCCTCCTTACGGGCTCACTAGATACAGCCTCTTTATCCACATCCCCCCTGCTAATGTGGCAAAGTGCTAACAGAAAACACCAGTGGGGTTAGAGGTGTGCAGAAGTTGGGTGTTTTCGCTAATTGGCTTTCATGGCTGCTAATATGGAAAGAGGCAACTGTTTAAAACTGTTGAAAGGAAGAGAGGACCATGAAACACAGACAAAAAAAGGGGATGACCTGTAGCCCCCTGATGCCATACTGTAAACCACTAGAGGGGAGCCATTTTAAAATGTCTCCATAAAAATAATTAGGGGGTTCAGAGGAGGCAGCTTGGCAACCAGGTAGCACCTCATGTTAAAGCTGAATTTGTGTTTGTGTTTTTCCCGTTTATAACTTATACCAATTACAAACTGTGTTGCAAAGAATCTGTATCGAGTAAAATTCATACTTTAACATGTATTTCAGATTTTGGTGATTAATAGCAATCCAGTCTTAAATAGTTTTTTAACGCGAAACCAGTGAGTTTATAACACCTTTTTTCAAAGTATTTGGTCTCGATTGAGGAAATTGCGGCTTTTAAATTTCCCCAATAATCTCCAAAATTAAAACTATCAAAACATTAAAACATTATTTTATCGTTGTTTATATACGACTCCTTTATTTACACATTCACAGAGTGATGAAAAATACCTTTATGCATAGTTCAGGGTTAGCTGTTAATATACAGTTCTGGTTGGGGTCTTTTCAGGAGACTGCTTGTCATCCAAGCCAAGCAAACTATTGACACCAATATCAGTATCTGGTTAGACTTCCTATCTGTGGCACCCACCAAGGTTGTAAGAAACCTGGGCGTTATGATAAATGATCAGCTGACCTTTGCGGATCATATTGCTACTATCGCTTTATGTTGTCAATTTTCTCTCTCGCACAGGTCAATCTAGGCTCTTCTTATCTGTGGTTCCAAACTGGTCTTATATGAGTTATCAGAGTATCAGATTCTATGTCCACCTTCAAGAAATCTTTGGAGACCCAGCTCTTCTGAGAATATCTCTTACCCTGACAGCTCTAAATGCCCTTATTACTCCCTGATATCATATAGCACTCAATGTATGTACTTGTTGAATGTTGTAGGTGAATGGCATTACCCTAACATAAAATCTTTTTTTCAGGATACTGCAGGTAACTGATCATTTCTAAATTGTGTTGTAGTTCAATGTTTAATCCTCTTTTGTAAGTTGCTGTGGATAAAAGCGTTCGCTAATTGCATAAATATAAATGTAAAAGCTTAAACGTTGCCTGCTTTGTGTCTCCCAAAAGCAGCTTTGTTGTGTGTTGGGGATAATTGTTCTTTTGTGACATTAAATGATGTACAGATATTGACCTTTTGATCAAAACTATAAACTATAGAAAAGATCACTGTGTTATTGAATAGATTGAAAAATCAAGTAACGAAAAATAAATAAATACTCTCAACCTAAATTACTGTACAAATCTTATTGAAGTTTGCTACTATAACCTATGAGTGAGCTTTAATTTTATATTGTTAAACTTGTTTGAAACAAAATATCTTTAACACAAAAAAGATTACTTTTCCACTGTCGTTATGTTTATTTTTTGTTTTTCTGCTATTATTTTGATATAATATCTTAATTTAATGCTAAACTAAGTGAGAATGAAGTTTTAAAGCAAAACATGTGAAGTATTCTCAGCCACTAGAAATGCTGTTCAAACTCAGTTATATAGAACATTTAAAAACTGACTTATATTAACCCAAGGTTATTTAAAGGCCTGATTAATTCTTTTGTAACCCAACCTTATGTAGATTCCAATGTCACAGTATAGAATTTACAAAATAATACATAAAAAAAACTTACAAAGCATAATTTTCATGCTTGTTACTTTCATGTGTTTTTCTATTAATTCATTTTAAAGCAAAGATTATAGAAGAGAAAACTAATACATGGTAAAAAAGGAGGAAATATTTAAAGTAACAGATATTTTATTTAAAATCTAGAGCATGACCTAGTTGTTAACCATATATGTCTTTTTTAAGCTGACTGTACTCAAACAGGCATAAAGGCCTCATTCAGAGGCTCTGGTTTTTAAATACATTGTAAACTCACCAGGTATCGCAACACATTCTCTAGTGGTCCTCCTTGATCTTTTAATGTGCTGAGTTCCGTGGCCTCGAGCACACGAGGCACAACTAGAGTATACATGGCAACATGCAGAGATTGGCTATAAAATCAGTGTTAGACTTTAAATGGCCATTTACTATGCTGCTCTCCTATATGTATATATATATATATATATATAAATATATATAAATATATATATAAAGGAAACCTTTTTTCTGCAAGTACCAACAGAATGGACCAAAAACACTTAGAAGACAGAATATATTTATATATATTGTCAGGTTGAGTCATTCTGTGCTGTTTCCTAGGTGGCCACGGGGGTCGCTCTTGCGGGGCTCCTGGATGGAGTCCCGCGGTTCCCAGGTGTCTCGGGTTGGCACTGATGAGCAGAGCAGTATAAGAGGAGTGTGGATCAACTATTCGGCGCCTGAGTGTTGCCTATGATCGGTAACCCTCAACCTCAGTGCCAATTAGTCTTTTGACTGTATTCCTAGCTTTGCTACGTCTGTCTTCCATGACAGCAATAGTTCCTAGTGTTACGATTGCTTCCTGT